>JAPYYJ010004305.1:0-10580 GCA_028533885.1 Nasua narica
AAAAAAAAAAAGAAAGAAAATATTTGCAAAACATATATCTGATTAAAAACTTGTATCCAGAATTAAAAACAAACAAAACTTACTACTCAATAAGACAAATAACCTTATTGGGGTGGGGGAGGGAATAGGCAAAGGATTTGAATACACACTTCACTGAAGATAAAGAAATGGCACATAAGCACATTTAAAAGATGCTGAACATCATTAATCATAAGGGAAATGCAAATTGAAAGCACAATTAGCTATCACAGCATACTCATTAGAATACCTAAAATTTTAAGGGCTATATTAAATATAAAATATTGGAAAGGGTATAAAGCAACTAGAACTCTCATATACTGATGATAGGGAAGCAAATGGGATAGCCACTTTGGAAACCAATTTGGATTTTCTAACAAAGTAAAATATTAACTTACTATACGGCCTAACAATCCCACTTGTAGTTTTTTACCCTCAGAAAAATGAAAACCTATGTTCAGACAAAAACTTTTACTCAAATACTCTTAGCAACTTATCCATAATAACCAAACACTGCAAACACCCAATGTGGCCCATCAACTGGTGAATGAATAGACAATATCCACACAGTGGAAAACTACTCAACAGTAAAAAGAAACCAACTAGTGTACATTAAACAATATAGATATATTTTAAGCACATTATGCTAAGCTTAAGAAGGTGGGCACAAAAGATAAATACTGAGTCATTCTTTTTATTATGTAACTCTAGAAAAGGAAAAAATGGTTACAGAAAACAGATCAGTAATTTCTAAGGTCTAAACAATGGGGCAAGAGGTTGACTGCAAAGAAAAATGAGAGAAATTTTAGAAATGATAGAAACATTCAACATTGTGGTTTTGGTAGTGGTTACACAACTACATATATTTGTCAAGACCCGGAGAATTATATACTTAAAATTGATGATTATTTGGTATCCAAAAAACTGATAAGAGCAGATTTTTAAAAATAATAATAAAGCTCAACAGCCAAGGTTGTGAAAAAATAAAATAGAGTGGAGGTAAAACTACATTTTCCCCAAGTCACCTTACTAGGAAACACCTTGCTATATGGAGGGTAGCCAGGAAACAGTTTTTCCAGTCACATTTGATTGAGTACTAGTGATTTGGATCTTGGTAACAGAATATACATTTAGCTGGAGATTATTAGTCAGTAGTACTGAAGCCAGGGAGTCAAAAGTAGACAAACAGGGGAACTTAGCAAGATTCCAAGTACGAGGAAAAAGGATGAACCATTCAATAGATGGTATGAAGAGAACTCACGAACCACTTAGCAAAAAACAGTTCTATATCATACCATACACAAAACCATACTATAGATGGATTAGAAATGTAAATTTAAACAAGATTATAAAAGTACTAAAATACAAAATATTTTTATAAAATGGTGATAAGTAAGCTTTATATAACAAGTCATAAGACTCAGGGATGACTGGGTGGCTCAGTCATTAAGCGCCTGGCTTCGGCTCAGGTCATGATCCCAGGGACCTGGGATCAAGTCCCACATCAGGCTCCCTGCACAGCAAGAGATAGAAGGGCTGCTTTGGAGGGCTGCTTCTCCCTCTCCCACTCCCCCTGCTTGTGTGCTTGTCTGATGTGTTCCCTCTCTTGCTGTCTCTGTCAAATAAATAAATTAAAATCTCTTTAAAAAAAAAAAGTCACAAGACCCAGAAGAGCAGATTTGACTACCAATAAAATTTAAAAATTTCATTGAAACAAATATCATAAAGCTCAGATAACTCGAGATTATTTTATATATATGTATATGACATATATTTATAAGCATATATACTTTTATGTAAGTATGCGTATATGTAATATGTATACTATATATATGTATGTGTATATATATACATGCTTACAATATAAAGGATTAAAAAACACCCTATATAAAACTCCTATTAATCAAAAACAAAGTCAAGCCACCCATAGAACAATAGACAAAAGATAACAATGGGCAACTTTCTGAAAAAGAGATATATGAAAGTATAGTTAATGATAAAATATTAAATCAAATGGTAATCAAATAAACACAAGTCTAAATGATTTTTTCATTCATAAGATAAGCAGTATTTTAAGATTCTATTTTTAAGTAATCTCTACACCCCAAATGGGTCTTAAACTTACAACCCCAAGATCAAGAGGTGCATGCTCTACTGACTGAGCCAGCCCAGTGCCCCAAGCATTTTTTTTAATTGACAATATTTGATATTATCAGAATATGGCAAACTGTCACTCCCATATACTGTGGGCAGGAGTATAAGCTGGTGCTCATTTTCTCAAAGAACAGTCTGGCAATAGCTATCAAAATTTAAATCCACAACCCACAACCCAAAAAGTCTTCATCCAATAATTTTTTAAAAATATTTTATTTATTTCTCTGAGAGAGAGAGAGCACAGGCAGAAGGAGAAGCAGGCTCCCCACTGAGTAAGGAACCTGATGTGGGACTCGATCCCAGGACACTGGGATCATGACCCTAGCTGAAGGCAGATGCTTAACTGACTGAGCCGCCCAGGTTTCTCTTCATCCAATAATTTAACTACAGAAAATCTTAGAGATGTCACAAGTGTTGCATTGCATCCTTTTAGGTGTGTCTATTTGTAATAAAGAAAAACTGAAAACCTGAAAGCCCATCAACACAGGGGACTATGTTAAATTATGCCTCATCCATCTCTGGTGAAACATCTATGTTTTTGCCTCCAAAGCAGCTCTTCTATCTGCTTCTAGAAACAGAACCCTTTTCCTCTAGAAACTGCTCCATCATCACCTAGAGAATGAGTCAATCATGAGGCTCCACCTCTCTTAGAATGTGACCCAATGAGAGCAGATGGCACCATCTGTCAGGTTTCTAGTGACTCGTCAAAGGACAAGTGATATTGGCAGAACCAACCATATCTTAGAAGGTCTCTCTCCCTTTTGGAACCCATAAAAACAGGCTACAGAGGGCCATTTTTCCTCCACATGGAAAAAACCAACCTGAGGATGACGCCAACACCAGGAAAGGCAGAATTAAAGGATGTAACCACCCAACCATGCCCAAAATCAGCTCTTGTCTTCAGACCTTCTATTTCCAGCAACCAACCCGCATCAGCCTGTCTGAGTTGGGTTTCTATCACTTAAAAATGAAAGAATGCTGACAACGGAGTTTAACACAATCAACAAAAAGAATAAGATGGATCTGTACATACATAGATTTCTATAATATGTTAAGAGAAAAACAGCAAAAGTAATTTTCAGAGCATTATATACTATACCTTCCTTATTGTTTTTAAAGGATATATATTTTTCTATTAATAGTAAGAACTGGGAAAAGAGGAAAATGTTCACTTTAACATATATAAGACTTCAAAAATAGGGGCACCTTGGTGGCTCAGTAAGTTAAACATCTGCTTTTCTTTAAGACTTTAAAAAAATCCCTGCTCAGCGTGGAACCTGCCTCTCCCTCTCCCACTGCCGCTACCCCTGCTTACGCTCTCTTGCTCTCTCTGTCAAATAAATAAATAAAATCTTTAAAAAAAAGTTTAAAAATTTTGTACATATATGTAATTTTTTAAAAACTCAGTCACAGAATAAAATAAAATGTTATAAAATTAAATGCTATGTATAAAATTTGCATCAAGGCCTAATCATCAATTTCCATAGAAGTCTACGGAATTTTTTTCCTAGGAAGTAATAGAAAAATAAACATCAAATTACAAAGGAACATAAGTGGGATTACTCCTAGGTGCTCATCAAAGTTCTAGAGGTAAGCTTCCTCAACCTCCCTTTGAAAAGCCAAGTCTGATAAGTAGGTATTTCTTCAACCTCCTACAACTAAAAGTTGCATAAGTTCTAGAAAATTGGGATGGACACACTAGAGAATAAATGACCTTTGGCTAAATGAATGAAAATACATTCATGTACATATCTGTAGCATAATAACAGAATAAGAAACCAAAGGAGATACTTCTAGAAAATTTCAAATTCTCAAATCAAGGTACAGAATTTGCTACCTGCCATAAATCCAAGGTTACACTAAGAGCAGATCACAAGGAGAGGATATATGGTAATTCAATCAACATTGAAGATAGCCTTTCCATGTCAGTGTTTTCACTTCCAATATCAAATCCACATCCTTTCAGAGCTTTCTCTCTACCTTCTATACAAAGTCATCTAAGGTGTTCAACTCTTCACAATTGAGGCAAAATGTACTCTGCATAACTTAAATAAGAACGCATTATTAGGCCTACTCACTAATAACTTATCATGTGAATAAAAGTTAATGTAAGTTTAGATTTAAACTAAAATAGAAATCTAAAAACTATCACGTTAAAAAAAGGAATAAAGAAAGTATTAACTTTACTTATCTTGCTACTTGTCATTCTCTTGACACTCCAGCAAGTTACAATATATAAAATCTAAACTCCAAGATAAAGTGGAAATTTGATTGGAAAACCAATCTGATTTTTTTTTAAAGTTGAATAAGTGGTTTTTAAATCAGTATTTGGCTCAAGTTGATGCAGAAATAATTAGCACTATCTCTGCAACAGGGTTGAAAAAGAGTAAAAGAAAAAGGCCTTTCAATAATCAAACAAAATACTCAACATAAATTCTTCCACATTTAGTAGCATCTGAAAAATAAGAATAATGTATATAAATGTAAGACATAGACAACCACACTGAAGAAAAAATTTTAATACTCCTTCTGAAACACTAAAAAGATAAAAAAATTTTGTGTGCATTCCAAAGGACCACATATGCTAGACAGCACTACGGACCAAAACGCATCTGAAAAAATATAACAACATTCAATTTATTATTTCATCATTTTAATTTTAATAAGTAAGCATATTAATGTCACATATACTTTTTAAAAATATAAATATTTTTAAAAGCTGTTTTACAATATAATATTTAAGAACACAGAGCTGATATAGATTGTAAAAGTAATCACTATGTGTAAGACATTTGAAATTTGATCAGAATACTGTTATGGTGAAGAAAAACACCTTTTTAATCATTCATATTCAGCAACAGTGAAAATGCTCTACATACACATTGGCTCTGAATAACACATCTCCTATGTTTCAAACCTGCCATGCTCTCTATTACTGTTTTGATGATTACATAGTTCAACATAAAAATGCATCCCACTCAGATTCTCAATAATAAGTCTGATTATGCAGATAACCTCCCAACCATAAAAGCTTTTATTTTAAGACAAGTATTATGCAAATGCATCATGGAAATTAGACTTGCTATAATTGGGAGAAAAAGACAAGTGTAGGAACACTGCACATTTGACATTTATTGCATTTCTGGGCACTCATCTTGTATCCCCTGACTTTCTTCCTCATCTTTGAAGTGCTAGGTTAAAGTGTATTTACACCAGAAAGTTACTGATAGGTTTAATAATATGACAGAATGATGTGTTTGAAAGCAAGACTTTCTAGATAAGAAATCTTTAAGTATTTCCTATTTTATATGTTTTCATGACCTTCCTTATACAGAGGGAATGTTTCATGTGCAACACCTGCAGATAGAAATAGATGTACATTTCACTCGAACCCAATCAAATTTATCAAATATAAAATACAGACATGGAGCGAACTATGATAGCAGCAGTGATTCTCAGGGAAGCATGTACAAAATCCAATATTTTGCTATCTATTTACATCATGATGGTCAGAAAAGAAATGTGCCAAAACTCCCTTTCCCGTTCCACTTGAACTGGTTCCCCACGATTGAAACAAACATTTCCTGTGACATTAAGTTGTCATCAGCTTGTGTGATCCCCAGTTCACTCAACCTTTTCTTCTTCATCTGGCCCTTCTGTGTGGAGGCAGCAACTAGTTCATTTACAATTTCACAGTTGCCTTCAACTTGCTCAGAAAGGCTGGATCTTGCATAAAGCTCCATTTTGCCAGTTGCACACTGAATCAGCTCTTCTAGATCCACCCTTTCCGCTGTGCCTGCCTCCTCACTTGTTGGAATTTTAAGTGCTCTGTTTTCTGGAGAAACAAACAGATTATAACAAATAAAGTTAAATGTACAAAATGACCGAACAAAAAATATATATATTTCTACATTCTATTAGAACTTTCAAGTTTTTTCTGCCAAGGATTCCTGCTGTCATCTGACTGTATTCTACAAACTCTTTGCCATAAGTATCTCAATGAACAGCTGTCTTACTCTTTGTACCAAGGCTTTCTGACCCTCATACAGGACTACCAATTTTGAAATCTTTTCTCTTTATATCCTAGGATCTCGTTCACTCTGCAGATCTTTTCTGGGTACTTCCCACCCACTAAGCATGGTGTTAGGAGCCAGACGCAAAGATTAATAAGATAGTGCCACTCTTCCTAAAGGAACTCCCACTCTAGCAGCTAAAGCCAGCATTATGAGAGTTTATTGGAGGCAGAATTCTAGATGGTCCTGATCATGCCAAAACCCTGGTGTTACTCTCATGATTGTTTAATGGCAAAATGATTTTGTGCGTGTAATTAAAATCAGCTGATTTTAAGAAGGTAATTCTGGTGTCCCTAACCTAATCATATGGATTCTTTAAAAGCAGGGTTTTCTCTGGCTAGATGAAAAGGAAAGCATGAAGAAATTCAAAACCTGAGAGAGATTTGAAGCATGAGCAAAATTTGCTTCAGGGAAGATCTCTTAAGGAAAGTTTGTTGAGACAGAGAGGTTGTGGGGCAAGGACCTGACAGCAGCCTCTTTAGAAGCTGAGAAAAATCCCCGGCCAATAGCAAAAACATGGAGACCTCATTCTTATAACCTCAAGGAAATGGATTCTGCCAACAATATGACCCTAAGTACAGAATGCAGCCAAGCCCGCCTGGACTTCTGACCCACAGAACTATGGGAAGAAAAAGAACTCACAGAGAAACGGAGTGGGTCCTAAAGACTGACGAGGACTACTTTCCTCCCCCCACGCCAATGCTTAATCCCTCTGACCAAGATTTCATGGTAATCTGGGTCATGGCTTGAAAGTCATGAATTTCCTACTGAATTAGCTCAGCTTTGTAACCAAGAAAAACAGTTGACAGGGAGGCATTATTTCTGCCAATAAAAAATAGAGATAAACTCCACGATCCCCTCCAGGAAATGCAGCATTCGAGCTGGCACACACATTTCTCTGACTTCATCCTTAACAAATGTCAGCGGGTGGGAGCTACCACTGCTGTTGTGTGCCCAGCTTTATTCTAGAAATGTACAGAAAGCCAAGCATGATAAGAAGGGAACTGGGCGACCAAAGAAACCACACACCAAGGCTTTGAATGAATAGGTGAACTAGTTGACCTTGAAAGTTTCTTTCACTCTGAGAGTCTATAATGTTACAGCTTCCCTAAGCTTCTCTATCTCCATGTCCAAGCATATGCCAATTATCTTTGTTAAGGAGGAAAGGAAGACTCAGATCCTTAATCAAAGTTTCATGCTGAAATAAAGTAAACTAGATCTGGTTTATATTTTAAAAAATCACTAAGTATAGCATACCTTCAGTTTCATCTTGGACATTTTCCTGCAGGTCAGAGAAGATTGTAGGTTTCACCAAGACAACACCATAACCTTCATTATTATGTATGACATTATTCACCATGGATATTTTGGGAATGTCATAATGCTCATCTAAGAAGTCCTGTGATATTGAAAACAAATGTTTTAAGGAACTGTCATATTCAACACAGCCTGATTTTAAAAATATTCTCACTTTTTTCAGGCTATTCTAAAAATAAAGGATAAAGCCACGTTTGTTAATAAGTGGTAGTACAGTCTGAGCTCTGAGTGACAGAGCATTCCTGTCATTTCTGCAGATCTATAGACAGCAAAGTATTCTCACAAAAGAACCTCAAAGTATTCTCACAAAAGACCCTCAGTCACCAACTATCAATATTAAGACGATTATTAAGATGTATATACTTTTGTGCTTTTCAAAAACAGAAAACAATGGAACTCAACATGGGAATTTAATGAAACATAATTATTTCTTAGATGAAACCATTTCAACTCTTTGGAAAGAGGGTGCTTTAGCAGGTACACTCACCTTAATGAGTATCCCTTCCTTGCAGTGATGGATTTCATTGTCACTCAAGGTGCACTTACTCCCAGGATATATTTCTATACCAGCACCCTACAAGTTACATTTTAAGGTATCACAATCTGTTTTTTAAAGACAGGACTACAAGAGAAGGTTTATTACAATCACTTCTTAAAACTTAACATAGTGCAAATATAAAGTGTTTTACAGAAAGTTTTATTAGATATTTCTAATCAACATTTCCATTTGCCCCATTTCCAGCAAGTTGTCTATCATTTATCACTTTCAAAAACCATACACAGATACACACACAAAACACTGGCTAAGATTATCAACACCTGATTACTGTCCCACTCCCTCTCATTCTGGACAAGTCAGTTTTCTGATTCTGCCAAAGAAAAAGAACAAATTATTTAACAATTTTGCACTTACTTAAAGTGAATATCCTCTCTGAGATAGTCAATTAGTTAGAGAACAGTATAAGTCTGGTAAAATATTGTAATGTAAGGATAGAAAAAAGACCCGATATTCTTAAAAACACATCAGTTTTAAAATATCCTGACTTAACTTAAAAATCACTTCTATGAGCTAAACAATTAATGGCCTCCTCTACTACACACGTTAAAATTAGCAGCCTATTCAAGTGTTTCATTTATACGAAGTAACCAGAAAGATCCATGCATGGTCCAGTTCTTTCACACTGTCCCTTGAGACCACATGGTACCAATTAAGAAGTAATAGTAACAGGAATAATTTATTTCCTGAAGTTATACTAAGCACTTTGGAAAGTAAAAATAATTTATTCAAACTTCTATAGTTATTTAAGAAATAATTTTTTGGAATAATTTAATACACAATATTGTACATGAAGAGTTGCTATTAACCATTTATAACACAACTATTGCATGTATATTGAGTTGTTTTTCTAAGAGTAATATATGCCACGAGAAAACATTTATTATTAATTCCCTCCTTGAGGAATATGAGAACATATAAGCCCACATGGCCCACTATACACCAGTCTAATTCTCTTTTAGGTAAAAGATCTGCTAATTGGGCTTTCTTCCCCAGACATGAGGCTGAAGAAGCTGGCAATCCATAACACCAGACACAGACCAGAAAATCCCCCTGAAAAGCTTGCTCTCTCCAGCCAAAGAACCAGGCAGCTAGGCAGACGAAAACTTTCAGACAATTACAGCTTCATGCCAGCCAAACACCAAACATAAAAACACTGGCCCATCCCCATGCATGCTGGCAAATGCCAAGAGGAGAGAATAGATTTCCACCTTCTCAAGACTGTTACAAGGCACTCCAACTCTCCCAATGGTGTGGTGTCAGAGAAGGCCACGCCAGAAGCCAGGATTTGTATGCCCACCAGACAGTAACAAGGTCCTAGCAGCATCAGTGGAGACTACACACTCCCATCCAACAGTAACAAAGTGCCCCCTGCCTCCCCACTAGAGTCTGGACTTCCACCATTGCCCAGTAGTAACAAGGCTAGTGCTGTGGGCCACAGGGTTAGTGAACACTATGTGAGAAACCAGAATTTCCACCCCCTCCCAGCAGTAACATCTCCCCCATTCAAACGGTATCAGTGGAGGCTGCATGAGGAACCTGGACTTCTATGTTCCTCCACCTGGCAGTAACAAGGCAGTAGCCTCCAACCCACCCCTTCCTATAGTGGTGTCTCCAAAGCTAAAAGAGAAGATTCAGGCTCTCATAATATAGTACAAAATGTCCAGGTTTCAGCTGAAAATCCCTTGCCATACCAAGAGCCAGGAAGATGTCAAACTGAAAAAGATGGTCAATAGACATTGGGGAGGGTATATGCTATTGTAAGTGCTATGAAATGTGTAAGCCTGATGATTCACAGACATGTACCCTGGGGAAAATAATACATTAAATGTTGAAAAGAAAAAGAAAAAGAAAAAAGAAAAGAGAGGAAAAAAAACAAAATAAATGCCAATAACTCACTTCAAAAAAAAAAAAGATGGTCAATAGATGCCAAAATTAAGATGTCAAGAGATGTTAGACTTAGCTGACAATGATTTTAAAGCAGCTGTGCTAAAAATGCTTTAATGAGCAACTATGAGCATACTTAAAACAAATGAAAAATGAAAGACCCATAAAGAAATAGAAAGCCTCAGCGAAGAAACAGAAGATATAAAGGACCAAATGGAAATTTCAGAACTCAAAAGTAACTGAAATAAAAAGCTCTGTGGATGAGCTCACCAGCAGAAAGGAAAAGACAGAGCAAGGAATCAGTGAACTGGGAAGAGAGAACAACAGAAATTACCCAATCTCAACAACAGAGAGAAAATGCTCTGAAAAAGAAAAGTGAATAGAGCCTCAGGGACCTGTGAGATCATTACAAACTACCAATATCAAGAATGAATTGAGGATAAAGTATTCTTGGCTGCATGTTCTTCTCATTTAGTGCCCTGAATATATCATGCCAGCCCTTTCTGGCTTGCCAGGTTTCTGAGGACAGGTCTGACGTTATTCTGATGGGCTTTCCTCCGTATGTAAGGAATCTC
>JAPYYJ010004306.1:0-10580 GCA_028533885.1 Nasua narica
GCCGACTCCTAAAATGATGATAGTAGGTTATAGTGCCTGAGCGCAGTGCGGATGGAGAGAGGAATATCCAGGGACTTAATTCCAGGGCTCAAAAGTGGCAAAAGGAGAGGGAGCCCATGAGTAATAATAGAAGGGAATGACCAGTAAGATATGAGGAGAATGAAGCAAGGGAAAGACAGTTTCAAATGAGCTGTGCATCCAGTTGGAACCGGACTCATTGTTTTGGTGTTGGTGTTCTTTTTTTTGGCAAGACTGGTTACTGGATACCTTGAATGGAGCATTCTAGTGGAGCGATGGGAGGCAAGGGAGATTGTCACAGCCCAGCTAGCGAATGGAGAGTGAGAAGCAGAGATAGCTAACATGTGAAGAATATTCTTTCCATAACTTTCTAGAAGAAAAGTAAAGTATAAGTAGAGTAGAGGTTGGAGAGAAATGTTAGATCCAGAGTGTTTTTCTATGTTTATATGGAAGCTACCTGATTCTGTTTATAGGTTCCTGGGAGAGAGCCCATAGGGAATGGAAGACCTAGAAGACCAAAGGTAGAGGGCTCGAAGGAAGGGGAGGAACAGAGACCTCGAGGAGGGGAGGGCCATGAAGAAGAGGAGCCACACTCATTGTCTTTCTAGGCTGAATAATGGCCCCCAGAGATATCCAGCCCTAGTCCCCAGAACCTGCCGTTGTTACCTTCTGTGTTGTCTTCCGTGTGTAGTGACCACAAAGGGGACTTTGCAGGTGTTATTAAATGAAGGGGATCTTCAAAGAGGGAGATTATCCTGGATATCCTGGGTGGGCCTTAAATGTAAGCACAGGTATCCTTTTAAGAAGGAGGCAGAGGGAGATTTGACTATAGAAAAGAAGGCTGTGTGACCACATGAACAGTGATTCATAAAGCAATGAATGCTGGCCACCAGCAGAAGCCAGAGAGTCAAGGAAGCGATTCTCCCCCCGGATCTTCTGGAAAGAAATAGCTCTGTTGACATCTTGGTTTTAGCTCTGTAGCACTCATTTTAGGCTTCTGACCACCAGAATTGTAAGGGAATAAGATTTTTTTTTTTTTTGGTAAGAGAATAAATTTGTATCATTTTAAGCTACAAAGTTTGTGGTAATTGTCACAGCAACAGTAGGAAATGAATACATCTGATACCGGAAGGGGAGAAGATGCAGGAATAGTTAACTTCGGGGAAGGCTGGACGGGAATTCATTCGTGCATACCTAATGTGCTCATCTTTGTTCCATTAGGAAGTCAGGTTGTGCGCTAGGGTGGCGGGACAGGATAGGGAAGCTGAAAGGAAAAGTATCGGAAGTCAGTGGCAGGGCTGCTGAACCAGCAGAAGAAAAAGAATTGACTAGTGACCTTGGTTCTCTGAGGTTTCAGGTGTAGACCAGGACACTTTTGAAGGTGGGTGATGAGGGCGTTGCTTCCCAGCTTGCTGATTTTATCTGGCTATGCTTGCAAAGAAGGCAAGTGTGAGTTTAGCTCAGGTTTGGGATTTGGCCGGATTGCTCTAATGGGGTGGTGGGAAAACAGGGATTCTGAGCAGGGAGGAGGGGAGGCAGAGCCTTAAATTGTTTCTGGGTCAGGATTAAGTTGAGGTGAGGAGAAAGAACGAGCATTCAGTGGAAAGATTAAAGTTAGTGGGAAGTTAGGTGCTGGGGCAACAGTGGGAATGTGTGAGAAGGCAAACAGCATTCTTTGTGGGGGACAGAGACTCTGATGGAGCTAGCGGGGGTCTGAGCACAGAAGTGAATAAAGGGCTTGTCCTAGGGATGTGAGCCCGCAGGCAGGGAGGAGCGGCTGCTTGACTTTGCAGCTCCTTGGCTTTGCAGCTCCTTGGTGATCTGGGGTCAGGCTTCGGGATAGGCATGGCAGAGATCTTGGTGAACAGGGCACCAGTGGGGTTAAGTGATGATGGCCAGGTCTTGGCCAGCTGGAAGATTCTGACTGTGGCATTCCAAGCGCCACTGTGCCTGCTTTTATAGGGTGTCAGTTTGGCCCAAAGCAGGCTCTGCACTGGGCAGAGCTCAGAACAGAAGCTTGTTCTCTGTGTCCCATGGTCAGATGTCTCAGGGGCTCTTGATCACATTGTTCACAATATCCTTTCCTCCCGGACTAATACAAACCCCCGGCCTCTCTAGGCAATTTTATATCTCCATGCCTTTGCACTTGCTGTTCGTTCATGCCAGAACTAGCCTTGCCTACTTTGTCTGCCTGGTGAATTCACTTTTCCAGACCTAGGCCAGCTGTTGCCTTTTCCAGGAAGGCTTCCCTGATGTTCTCCACACCCAGCTCCCTGGTCCCTCCAGAGAGGTGCTTGCTCCCTTCTCTGCCAGCCTATGTTTTGCAATATTCATCCTATTATATGGAATCACAGGGTCTTTTCTTCATCTACATTTTTTAAAAAATCTCTCACTAGACGCTAAGTTTATCGTGTCTTGGTCACCTCTTTTGTCCCAATACACAGGAGAGAATATTAAGAAACAAACTGATTTAAGCATGGAGGGCTGCTTAAGTGAAGGATTAATTCTGATCAGAGCAATAACCGGAGATATGGGTTGATGGCATATTTAAGCCTCAAGCCTCTGATAGTTCTTCTTGGGTGAGTTACTTTCTCTAAAACCAGTTGCTTAAAAACTCATTGTCTGAAGTAAAAAACCCAGTGCAGATTTGTTCCACCAAAGGCCAGCCCTGTTGGATTGCTAGGAAATTTCAGTTTTTCAGTGGAATCACCTCTTTGTCCTTACCCTGTACCAATGCTCAAACCAGTTGCGTCTTTGCTTATTTACTTACACCTCTGTCAGGGGGCCGTAGTACCCCCTTTTTCACATCACGTTTTGCTCCTAGATCCTGCCACCTGTTCTCCTAGGCATGAAAGAGCTAAAGTCCGGAGAGAGGCCTAAACTCTCTGTGAACCTCACGTCCAATCACATAGTTTCAGAAAACCCAGATGCAGTTTGAAATTACAGTTAAGATCCCATGGAAAATAAATGACATGAACAGCTGAAAACTCCACCCCCACCATCTTCAACTCCCCTCCCCTCTTCAGAACAAGCTTTGTTCGCTGGGGATACGAAACCCGAGCCTTGCACAAGAGTACACACCACAGAGTCGGGGCGTTGATTTGGTCCATCCAGGGCCAGCAGCTGCTAGAGGGCTGGCTGAGGGGCGGGGGCGGGGGGTGGGTGTGAGGCACTAGAAGAGTGCTCTGGAAGTCCTCAGGAGAGTTGCTGTTGGAGGGTCCTTGGGGGCTGCCCCCTCCTGTTTTGCGCAATCTATCTTTAGAGAACTGCAAGTTCATTTCTCAGAAGGGCCCCAAGCTGAGATGACTTCTAAACGGACAAACCACTTCCTGCAATCTTCAACTGAATTGGGGCTGGGGGGGGCTGTGACCATCAGAGGGGGGGCTCCAGTCAGACTTGTCCACCTTCATGTCTTTCCACAGCCCACCCCTGGCTCTGGGCCCAGAGAGATGGGGCAAAGAGTGGGCCTGAGGGCATGTATGGGAAGGCTGAAGTGCAGCCTTGCTTCCAGGGCTGGTCACTTAGGGCGCTCTGGAAGAGATAAAGGGCCCTGTCTGGATACCCCGTTTCAGGTTGGACCCTCCTGCACTTACTCTCTGACAGGCAGCCTGAGATAATCCTTTTGCTCCTATGTACCCTTCCTCAGGCTGGGATTAGAAAGGCTATTCTAGAAAGGAATGGCTTGGAGCCATTCAGAAATGCCTTTAAGTCTCCTAGTGGGTGCCAGCACTGAACAGAGTATTTAAGAGCAGAGATCCCAAAGAGATACTTCTAGGCAGCTTGGTGCAGTGGAGAAAGAGAGACTTTAAGCATAGGCAGACCTGACTTCAAATCTTGTCTCCACCATTTAGTATCTGTGTGGCCTTGGGCAGGTGTCAAGTTCTTTGAACCCTAGTAAATTGCAATTAATAACAGTAACTGCCTTGGATAATTGTTTTGAGGTTTGTATGAGATAACACATATCAGTTCTCATTTCAGTGCTAGGCATATGCAATATATTCCATAAATGCTGCTTCTCATTCCCTCAGAAGTAAGAATAATAACTAAAGCTACTTTGGGGAGTTTGCTAAGTGCCAGACCTTAGCACTGAACATACATTATCTCACTTGATCATTGCAGTGACCTTATGAAGTCGTCAGACTACTATTGCAACTTTACAGAGTCTCAAGATGGCCAGTGGCAGTGTCTCTATGGGATTCTGGCTTCATCTACCAGGCCTCGTTCTTTCCCTCCCTCTGGTGCTGCTACTCATCATACCTGTCAGAATGCCTCTTCCTCATGTGCCTAGAGCAAGTCTCCTGTGACTCAGGGACTCCAGAGCCCCACCCCTAGAGCCAAACTGTTCTTCCATTCCTGTCCCTCTTGCTTGCATCGGAAGTGCCACCTGGCCCACGTCAGCCCAGGGACTTCAGGTGATGAGGTAGGTCCATGTTGGAGTTTGGGAGTAGGGCAGTCAAATTTAGGGAAAAAAAAATACAGGACACTCCGATTTGAATTTCAGATAAACAACAAATAGGTTTTTTAGTCTATGTATATCCTCAATACTGCATGCAACATACTTATGCTAAAAGATTATTTGTTGCTTATTCAAAATTCAAATTTAACAGGGTACCCTTCTCTGGGAGGAGATATTTGGGGATTGAAGCTTCATGAATCTTGGGGCAGAAGACCCCAGCTCACTATCCTTAAGAGAGTCACGTCCTCTGTTGGAGTCTCAGTGTCAATCATTTACAGAAGGGTCATAAGAATCTTCCCTTGCACTACAATTTAGCTCCGTGTTTAGTGACTAAGTGGTCCTCATGTTGGTTATTACAATTTCAAGTCTGTGATTTCAATGAGCATTTTTTTTAGAATGGTCTGTGCTAAGTGGTGGTGAGGAGAAGGCTTCCGGAGATGTCATGGCCCTGGCCTTTGAGGTCATCACAATCTGGTTGGGGGGTTATAGACAGGTGGATGAATGGTTGCACATGAGCGTGCTCCATGGAGCGTGCCCGATGGAGTGCCCCAGGGAGAGGCCTGCTCCGCTATGCCTGAAGGGACTCGGGCAGCTTCCCAAGGAGAGGGGCTTCAGCCGGGTGTTGAATGAGGAGACTAATTGCATGCCCACCTGTTTTCTATGAAATCCATGCTCCCTTTTATATAATCAAAACTATACTCTTAGCTGTATTTCAGCCCAGTGAATCCTTCCAGTTGATTAGCACTCTGCCCTTCACACGTGCTACTCATTTAAGCCTCTGGGTATCGTCCCCATTTTACCGATGAGGAAGTCAGAGGGTCAAAGAACTTGCCCAAACATATCTGGGAAGTAGTGGAGTAAGAACCAGACCTTTGAGTCTACCTATGAGTTCACTAAACTTTCCAGTCTAGTCTGAAAACTATAGCCAAGAGGATATAGGAGGATGAGGGTCTTAAAAACATAAAGCATAAAAGGCAAGTGGACAAGCCAGTTGGATGTTGTCTTGGAGGCCAGAGCTGCACGTCGGAGCCAGCCTTAGCAGTTCAGCATTCCACAGACCCCTTCCTCTAGTGTGGCAAGGTGGGGGCAGGCTCTGGTGGCCTTTATTGTATAATGAAAGGTTATCTGATCGCATTGGTTATTTGATTACAAAGCTCCGCTATGTTTCACTTTAAGCCAGAACTTTAGAAATGCAGAGAATAGATCCAGTTTCAGACCTGACCTTTTCTGGGCACCAAAGGCTGATGGAGAAAGGAGCTAGCAATTCTCTCTGCAATTCAGAGTAAGAGCTGTCAGACGAGGGATGGAGGGGGGATAATACCCAGGGAGCTTCCAGGGTTTCCAGAGACAGGTGCCTGGCATCCATCTTGTCCCGAGAGGGCTGCTAACGTATCGCTGATTGCTTTTGTCTTAATCCTATTCTCATATTATCCTCTCTCTTTTGCATTTGTTATGAATGCAGACACCCATACATATGTTCATATTTGAAACACCCACATCACATTGGGAGAAATGTATTTTTGACTTTATGAACATGAAACAATCATATTCCACGTGTTATATGTGTAACTGCTTAATATTATTTGTAAATGAATCAACAATTAGCTCATTTGTTGATTTATGCATTGGTTCATTCAACAGATATGTGTAATGAGCACCTATTGTGTGATAGACTTTATTCTGGGTGTTGGGGTGTGGGGCTAGTGATGGGTGAATTTAAATAATTAATATTAAATTCCATGCAACAGTAGGGGCAGGTGGTGTGGAAGGAACTGAGACATTGCAGACAGGTATACCCCCTGTTTGAAACTGGGCTCTGCCATTGGGGAATTCACTTGACCCTTTCAGGGTCAATGTACTCATCTGTAAACTGGGGTTAATAAGAGCTATGTTGTTGTTTTGTATGACAACCTTGTGACTGATTATGTGTTAGCCTTGGACCCATTTTACAAATGGCAACTCCAGATCAGAGATATTTACTGTGTTGTTCAAGATCATACAACTAGTGAGTAGCAGAGCTGAGGGTTGAACCTTATTCTTCAGATTCCAAGTATAGTATTTTTTTCATTTCTTCTCAACTCTTTTTTTTTTTAGCCCAAATAATTAGTTAATTACTCCCTCAGAGCTATTGAGGAAAACACTTCTTTATTCTGGTACCATTAGCAGCTACGAATAGACTTTCTTGGTCTATTCAGTTTATTTTAAATTTTCAGGAGCACAACCATTAACTACCTCAACAAAATTAACTTCATTTTTCAAGGTGAGCATAGCCATTGTTCCACATCTAGTTTATGCAAACCTCCTTCCATGACTGATAATAGCAACTTAATACCAGTGTCCAGATTGGAGGGGGAGGGTCTATAGGCCGCCACCCTCTCCTCACCATGGAGTGCCAGCTCCTAGCGTGTCCTGTTTTGGTCCTTCAAGTTTTTCTGTTTATCTCGGCGTTTCACCTCATGAAACCATAACTTCTTGGCTTTCACATAAAAGAAAAACAATTCTAACCATATTTAGCTGTGGAGGTAATCCCAGACAGCTGGATCACTGCATCTGCTTATGTCGTGTCCACCCAAAGAATGGGGAAGGCGGCAGACGCTCACTGAGGACCCAGTTTGCTTGTCCTAGTCCATCATGAGAGCTATTCTCTTCTCTGCCAACTCAAATGTCTCTAAGGGAGGAACCACGCATTTATTATGTGCTTCTACAATAGAGTCTCCCCTTTCCACTCCCCCGGGTTGGAATCCTTGACCAGAGGACGTGAGAATATGCCTCAATTTGGTGCGGACTCATGTCACTGCACCTGATTGGAAGTGGGGAGTTTGTGCGTGTGCGCATTGTGGTGGTGAGCATAGTGGGTAGCAGTGAAGGGTGGAAAAGTCCCACCAAGTTTGAGCGAGGCCCTAACATTGTGCAGTGCACTAATACACACTTAACACACTGAAGTATATCTTTGGACCGAGAGGGACTGCGGGTGCTTTTCTGGTCCGATGCTGACTGATATTTCGGTCTGTCTTCCTAAAATCCTACCAACTGATTGAACTGTAAAGGGCCCCATTTGGGATAGGTTTTACCAGTTTTTGTGGTTGGTCTGGGAAAGACAAAAGCTGTCCCTACACCTCAGTTGACATTTGAGGTGTCCAGTAGAAACGTTTTGAAATTTTAAGAAAAAAAAAATAATGTTCCCTTGTGTATCTAATACATAAATACAATCTTATATGGTAATGTGAAATACTACAGATAAGACTGAAGTCCCCTTTGGGCTGTCTTTCCCACCCCCTGAACTTTTCTTGGAAGAAACCATTATTAACATGTTGGCGCACCTCCTTCTAGGCCTTCATCGGCATGTTTGGGTGTGTCTGCATGTGTGTGTCCTGGACCCATGCTTTGTGTGGCGCGTGTCTACTCAGTTTTCTCTTCAGATTGTGGCAGCCATTTCCATTCTGGCAATTGTCATTGATGGAAGGGAGGGAGAGCAGTGGGTTCACCGGAAACCAGGAAGATCGCTCTAGATGGGTCACATCCCAACATGAAAGTTCAGTTGTATTTTTCTTTTTTTGACTTAAAATGATGTGAGTTATTTTGTATGGTTTCTATATGGTGGTTTACCACTTTGCCCCAGTCGGCTTCATTTAAGGATGACCCACAATCACAGAATCTCACCTGTATCGTTGGGGGTGCAGAGAATTCAGAAGCCATTCTTTGTAGTTGCTGAGTTTTAAAGATGGAGACGTGGAGGAGAGTCAAGTAACCAAGGTCTTTTCAGATCATTCGTTAGGGGATGTGATGTCACTGCTCTGCCTGGCTCTTGTGGTCGTTGCAGGAATGAAATGAAATAATAAAGGTGAAATCTAATTGTAGGTGATAAGTGATGGTATAAGGAACAACTGTACTATAGTGTTTAAAAATGGATGCTCTGGAATAACATTTTTATCTGGCAGGCTTGATTCTAAGTCCTCTTGAAATAGAAATGTGTGCAGGGCCAAGGAGAAAGATTGCAGCTCTGGGCAGAAGGGGGCACTCTTGTACTTTCTCTAGATTGTCTTAACTCGGTAAAGGGAGGGGACAAAGTCTAGTCCCTATTGTCCTGTATAATCCTGAGTCATCGTGGGGGTGATGGGTTACCGTGTGCCCATTCTCTGGGGCTGGCCATTTCATGACTCTCCAAAATACAAAGGCTCCAGGCCTGGGCTGATTTTACAAGTGGTTTTTCCGGGATGGATAGGAGCTGACCACAGGGCCCAAGTGGCGTATGACGAGTCCAGCACAGCAAATAGTCATCAGATGGTACAAATGGCACCAGGGACCAAACTGTCACCTGATTTCTGCATGATCTATGGATGCTGGCATGATTCATTGCAGTAGAGATATCCTTCTGCCTTCCAGCGGGAATGGAAGAGATAGAGTTGAACTATGGGTTCCAGGAGATAAATTTTTAAGACCCCAGCTGGCTCGGCAATGATAGTTAGTCCTAACTATGCTGCTGTGTTGTGTGGATGGGTAGTAATGGGAAACCATCATGAGGGAATGGACCCATTTAGCATCATCTCCCATCTTGTCATGAATATCAGAAGCCCTGAAGACAGGGATAAAGAATGGGTGAAACACATTTGGCATCTGGGGTTTCCAGAAAATGCAGCCAGACCTTTCTGTAGAAGAGTACAAGGGATTCCCAAGTGTTGATAATTTACCAGCTTTGGTTAATCCCTCTCCTGTGTACACACACACACATGTCATACATATATGTTTATATACAATTACTTTTAATATATATAATTGTTTTTATATAATTGTTTTTCTGAATTATTTGAGAGTATGTTACAGACATGATGCCTTCTACCCCTAAATACTTCTGTGTATGTTTCTTCAGAGACATTCTTCTTTCACATAACTGCAGTAAAATAATCACAACTAGGAAATTAACATTAATACAGAACTACTACCTAATCTATAGACCTTATTCAAACTCACTAGTTATCCCAATGATCTGCTAAATAGTGAAAGAAAACACTGAATCTGCCTTGACTTTGTGTCTGTCGAGCCTCTTTGAAGGTGTAACAGTTCCTCAATTCCCTTTTCTGACAGTGACAGATTGGAAGACTGTAGGTCAGATATTTTGTAGAATGGCCCTCAATGTGGGTTTCTCTAAGTTCTCCTGATGAGATTCAGGTTATGCATTTTCAGCTGGAATGTCATAGAAGTGAAGTGTCCTTTTTCAGACATTCTATCAGAACGTGGATGTCAATTTCTCCCATTATTGTTGATTTTGATTAAGGTGGTGTCTGCCGGGTTTCTCTACTATAAAGTTACTGTTTTTTTCTATGTAATTTATAACTATTTTTTCAAAAGATACTTTATTATGTAAACATACTGTTATTCTTCACACCTTAAGCCACTAGTTTTATCAAGTGTTGATGATTCTTCTCTGACTTAAATTATTATTATAGTGGTAGCCAAAAGTTGGTTTTCCATTTCCATCATCGTTTCTACATTTGTTAGCTTCCTACTGTAGTGTAGGGAAGAGATTTCCCTCCTATATTTATTTGCTCAGGAGACTGCTTGTCAGCGGTTCACGTCCTTGAACACAAGTGACACAAGATGGTAATTGGGCTGAAGTTGTGCTTTGTAGTTTGTGAAGAATGTTAGCGTTGTTCTTCACAGCTGTCCAGGGTGGAAGTTAGTGGAGTCTTTCCATCACAAATGAGGAAAAGGAGGCTTCAGAGGGAGTCCTTCAGTCATCCCGTGTATGCACTGTAAGGTCAGGACTTAGTTTTGTGAGCTTCCTGAGGGTAAGGCAGGTGTGTTAATGGTATTTAGATCTTCCAGACACCCAGCCCAGGAGGTACTTAACACTGGCCTGTTACATGAAGGAGTGAGTAAGTGAGTGAATGAATAAGAAAGCATTCTGTTGACTCAAATCCGTCCTCTACCTGCTTGTGATTCATGGAGCTCTTTTCTTCCCCTGTTGTAGCAAAGCCCAATGCCAGAAGTCCCCCCAAGAAAGGCAGCAAATGACCCTGCACCGAATTCTAGATCTTTGCTGAAGGATGTGAAAATGGGCAAGAAATAGAAGAGCCTGGGCCTTTGCAGGTGCTAAGGGGGGAGGGGT
>JAPYYJ010004307.1:0-10577 GCA_028533885.1 Nasua narica
TCTCCCATCGCCCCCTCCTCTTCTCCTCCTCTCTTCACCCCCCTGCACTCTCCCCACCGCCCCCTCCTCCTCTCCGCACTGCTCTCCCAAACCCCCTCCCCTGCCGCCCCCACCGTCCCCTCCGCCCCCTCCTCCCGCCTCATTAGGCGCGGCCGCGGCGCGGGGCCCATTAGCGGATCAATTAGCCGAGGTCGCCGGCGGCGCGGTCGTTAAGCGCGGGAGGCCGCGGCGGGGAGGGGGCTCCGGAGACGGTCGCTCCGCCCGACCCGGCTCCGCGGCCGCGATCGCGCACCCCAGGACCTTGTGGTCCCCTTGCCCCACCGGGTCTCCTGGGCCCTCCCCAGACCCTCGGGGGGCCCAGCCCAGCCAGGCGGGCGGGATTGGGGGAGGGGCTCCGAGGCCCAGAGGAAGACCCCCGAGGTCATTGACCCTCCGTGGCTGGGCAGGGCGCCCCTTCAACGGAGAAGACCCCTGGTTTGGGGGTGTCGGGTTTGTGACCCCCACCAACCCACGGCGCCCTTTATCTGCCAGCAACATCAGTAATAATAACATCAGCTGACAGCTCGTGAGCCCCTGCAGGCTTCCTGCTAATTCTCGGGAACAATTTCCCAGAAACTGAGATCAGACAAGTGACTTCACTTGCCTCAAATCACTAGTTAGGGTCTGAGACGGGTACAAACTCAGGTCTGCCCTCAATAAATTTGCTAACATTTATTGAGTTGCTTCTATGAGCAAATTAGAAAAAAAAAAATTCAGCCAACACTCCCCATCCTTTCTTTGCCTAGCTGTCTATCAACACGCGTGCTGACACATCCTGGATTTTCCTGGTTATCTGTCTATCCCAGCCAGAGGGCAGGAATTCCTGTCTTCTGTGTCCCC
Source organism: Nasua narica (assembly GCA_028533885.1). Classification (NCBI taxonomy): domain Eukaryota; kingdom Metazoa; phylum Chordata; class Mammalia; order Carnivora; family Procyonidae; genus Nasua; species Nasua narica. Next base: position 880 of record JAPYYJ010004307.1, read on the forward strand.
GGGGCTCAGAGGAAGTCCCAACGAACCAATGAATGAATGAACACGCTAGAAGCATTTCCACGGATTAAATAACCTGATCTACACGACAACAGTTTGTTCTGAGATCATACCCATTTTACAGATAGGGAATCCAAGATCCGGAGGAGTGAAGCCACTTGTCTGGACTATCCAGCCGTGAGAGCAAGAGCCAGGATTTGAATCGCCACTGGAGGCCCCATGCCTGCAACCATCATGTGACATATGGGACCTGGATGGAGGGACCACAGACGCCTGCTTTGGGGTAGGGTCGGGGGAGGACTTGAGGAAAGTGACATCTGTAAGTTTTGGAGGATTACTACCCTGGAGAGAGAGAGAGAGAGAGAGAGAGAAAACACTGTTCCAAACAGAGGGAACAGCATGTGCAAAGGCCTCTAGGCAAGGAACAGCAAGATGGTTCAGTCTGGAGTCATTGGAGGGGTGAGTAGCAGGACGGGCTGCCATGGAGGCCCCCCAGATCTATTTTTTAGGATTTTTGAAAACTGTGAAATGTAACACACCCAAGAGGGCGCACATTGTAAGTGAACAATCTGATGATTACAGAGTGAATGCACTCATGTCATCGGCCCCCAAGTTAAGAAACCGAACACGAGCAGCCCCACGTGGAGCCCCCTCGGCCCCTCTCCGGCCCCTCCCGAGGGGTACCCCGTGACTCCTGACACTATAGGGCTCTTGGGGTTGATTTTGTTCCTTATATAAATGGAATCACTCAGCTCGTGCGCTTTCGTCCCCGGCTTCTCTGGGTCAGTGTGCGGTGGGCAAGATGGCGAGGTGCGGGGTGTGGGGTAGAGCGGTGGCTCCCTCTCTTTCGAGGCTGCACGGTGTCTTCCAGGCGTGATTACGTCACAGCTCAGCCATTCTGCTGTTGATGGGCAGCGGGGGGTTTCCGGTAGGGGGAAGTGGGGAGGAAGGACAGCAGCTCTGAACACCCTTGTGCGAGCCATTGCTGAGGACGGGAGTGGCATGGCGGCTGGGGGGGTAGTGGATCCAGGAGGGGAATCGCTGGGCGCCAGACAGCCTTCCAAGAGGGTGTGACAGTTGGCATTGTAACCGTTTTTACTGCCCGAGTGTCCTGGGTGAGTTCTGGTTTTCGGCACAAGGATAAAGGCTAGGCAGGGAGGGAGCCCATCACACAGGCCTTTCTGGAGGCGCTAGGTTGCCGTGGAGGTGGGGTGGGACCCGGAGGGAGGCTGGTGGGATCCACCCAGTCACGTTCCCCCCTCCTCTCCTCTTTCCCTGATGAGCCTTCTCCCCAGAGGTATGCACTCCACCCCCAAACCCCTGTGCCCTGGGTCCACCTTGGGAACCCACTAGATTGGGGGGTAGGTGAGCTTTCTTGGTGCCCACCTGCCTAGTCCTCAACCCCGGGTGGGCGGGCAGCCTGAGGCCTCTTGGCCCCGTGCCAGGTTCGCTGGGGGCCTCTCCTTTCCTTCTGGCTCCCCCGGGTGGTCCAGCTGGGCTGTGGCACGGAGGCCTCCGAGAGTCAGGTTCAGCTGGGGTGGGGGGTCTGTGTTCTCAGATCTGGATAAAGGGTCTCTGTGGGTAGGCAGCGGGACGGATTCTGCCGTTCGAATCTTCCGTCTCTAAGGGGAGAGAGTGCCACTTAGGAGCCCTCTGGCCTGCTCAGCTTCAAGCGCCTGGGCCTGGCTGTGTGGCCTGGAGCCTCCCGCGGACCCTCTCTGGTCTGTGCATCAACTTGGGGAGACCAACCCGCTGGCAAGCCGGCCTCCCCCTGGGGGAATCTCACTATCCCATCCCGTAAGGAGGAGGGAGCTGAGACATGAGGGAGGCCCCCTCCTCCCCTGGGAAGGGGGCACCGTGGCCGCGACACAGAGGCAGGGACAAGCGACATCAACCTTCTCACATCTTTATTTGAAAGGCACAGCTAAGCCCACCCCTCCACAGCATTCTCCCTTCTCTCCACAGCGATCAAACGACTCAACGCAACAAAAGCCGACAGTCTAAAAGGCTAAATACAGACACAGGTGTGGGTGTTGTTTTTTTTTTAAACATTTTTCTGTCTTTTTTTTTTTTAATATCCCTTTTCTTAAAAGACAAGCTAGTATACTGGAAAAAGGAAAAAAATAAAATAAAAACCAAGACAACTTGAGTACCCTCATCTTTATTCGGGGAGGGGAGAAAGGGAATTCTGGGACGCCCGCCCGCCCCCCCCACCCCTGCTCCTGGCTAGGCTCCCCGTGTCCGCCCCCTCTCTGGCGGGCGCGCGCTGGGAGAGGACAGGTGGGCGTGGGCTCTGGAACTAGCAGAGGAGGTGAGCGAGGGGGAGGGACGTGGGGTGCCCGGGGGGCGGGAAGGGGCAGCTAGCAGTGGTGTTGCATGCAGTGCCGGGGTGGGAGGCTGGGGGGGGGGGCACGCGTCCTGAGGGGCCCGATGGGCCCCAGTCAGGTGCACGTTTGCGGACGGGGCTGTGCAGGGGTGCTGGGCTTCTTGAGGCTTTGCTGTCTTCTGAGCTGGCCTCCCGTGTGTGCCTCCAGGCCTCAGCGGGCCTCCTGTGTGGAATGAGCGGGCATTCGCCCACTCAGGCTGCAGGGGAGGAGGAGGGGGAGGATGGAGAGAAGAAAGGAGAGGAGGAGGAAGGAGGTGGGAGGCAGGGAGCCGGGGGTGTGAGCGAAGCTAGGGCTGGCGCACGGGCAGGGCTAGGGGCCCCGGCAGGCGGCTACCATAAATACTACCAAGTTCGGCCAATCCCGAGCTACACTGTGTCTCGCGCTAAACATTCCTCTCTCTCCGTGTCTGTCTCCCCCGTGTCCCCCCACCCTCCCCGTCCCGGCCGCCCCCTAATCCGACTTCTCGCCGTCATCCTCCTGGTGGGTGTCCCCGTCGTGCCCGTTCTTGTCTTCCTTGGAGAGGTGGGCCTGGGAGCCCAGCGCGGACAGCGAGAGGAGGCCGGTGCCGGCGCTGACCGCGGGCAGCGAGGGCGGCTGCAGCCCCACGGGCAGTGGGGTCAGGGGCAGGGCCAGAGCCTGAAGCTGGGACAGCTGATGGGCCTGGAGCTGCTGCTGCAGGGCAGGCGGGGTGGGGGGGGAGCGTGAGCTGCCTGGGGTCCGCCCGCCCGCGCCCCCAAGACCCAGACCCAGACCCAGACCCAGACCCAGACGTACTCGGATGATGGAGTTCAGCTCAGGAGCGGTGACCTGCTTAGCCCTCTCGATGGCTCCCAAGACCTGCTGCTGGTGCTGGAAGGGGGATGGGGTCAAGAGAGGAGCCAGGGGCTGTATGCCCGGATCTCTGTGGGGGTTCGAGGCACAGAGCCCAGGGGAAGGGATCCCCACCATGGCTTTCCATCAAACCAAAAACCCCTCCCTCCAGTTGCTTTTGTTCACCAAGCGAGATTCGCCAAAGACCCAGAGAGGTTGGTGCCAGATACTTAAGAGAATGCCATTGGGTGAGTCTGAGAGAAACCCTGGACTATGACCTATTCGATGCCATGTGCAAAAAATAAATGTACAGTGCACAACCTGCCCAACTGGACAGGGAAGTCTTGATCCTAAGAGCTTGCAGATTGTGCTCTGAGATCTGCTAATCCAAGCTCCTCTCCTTCTAACACTAGGGAAGGCCCAGTGGATTCTAGCAGTGTTGGGGTAAGAGTCTAGGTTCAGGGCAATCCCTCCCGGAGCAACCTGCCGCCCACACCCCAGCCCTCCCTATGAGTCCATCTCTCCTGCCCTCAGATGCTAGACTCTGCCAGTCTCCCTTTTTGCCTTGCCTCCCAGGAGGCCCCTGTCATGAAAGGAAAGCACAAGTCTAGGTCTTCAGGGCCCCAAGAACCCCCTTCTCTAGGGTTTTCATAGTGTCCTTCTGGAATTGTCCCCGAGCAGCAGGCCCCCGAAGGACCCCAAGCTAAAGTCAGGGATTAAAGAGGAAACCTGGCAGAGAGCAGGAACACCAGAGCGGGGAATGCGGAGTGGGCCTCACACCAAGTCTCAAAATCCCAAAAAACAAAAGCAAGAGCTCAGCACGTGGCTCCTCAGAGGGCGTGTGTCCCTGGGGTCTGCGTGGGCGTGTGTGCTGCACCTGCATGTCTGCCTCTCTGTGTGTGTGTGTATGTGTGTGTGCGCGCGCGAGCTGAGCACCCTCCCTGCACACCCCGCCTCTGGTTTCTGGCCTGAGGCCTGGGGGGCAAACCTCAGGAGGGGAAAAGGCAGAAGCAAGAAAGGGGGAAAAAAAGAATCTTGGTGCAGTCTTTGGCATATCTGACATTTTTACCCGGGAAATGACTCACTCAGGCTGGGAATTCCACAGCAGGGTGAGGCCCCCCCCTCCAGTACCCTGCACCCTGGGGTTTCTCCAACCTGGGGATTCTTCTGTGTCTGGGAGGTCCAGAGAGGGGAGGTGGGTGCCCTGGGGCAAGTTCACGGTCCAACTGCCTCCTCCTCCCGGCAGCCCCGGGGCGCCACTCACCTCTTGGGAAAGGTAGGGGAGGACCTGGGCACAAATCCCATTCAGCCTCTTGACGATTTCAGCCTGTAACACATGGAGGCCTCAGTCCAGGGCCCGCAGCGGGGGCAGGTGCAGACCGGCCCCGGAAGGCCTGCGAGGTCCTGTCTCCGAGGAGGCCAACCTGGCCCAGGGTCGGACCAACACCTGGAGTCGGCTCTCAGCCCCACAACTAAGAGAGAAGGCCCAGGACCGAGTCCAGGCTTGGGGGGTGGGGTGGGGGAGCAAAGCAAGGCTGGAGGGCGAGGGCAATGGGGGGGGGGGGCTGGCAGTGGGCCGGAACGTCTCGGCCCATCCCCTCAGGGATAGAAACCGCCCAGGGAGGCCTGAGAAGGAAGGGGGGGAGGGGCTGGGAAAGTAACAGGATCAGGTGTGGAGGCCCATAGGACTTGGGGCGCAGCCAAGGGGCCGGGCCCACCTGTCTGGGGTTGCGGAAGTGGAGGTGGGGCAGAGCGGGGGAGGGGGCGTACCTGCTTGTGCATCTCAATGTTCAGGCCGTAGGACATCTCGTAGTACTGCGTGGGGGGAAGACAGAGAGAAATGGGGGTGCGTGAAGGCTGGGGGTGTGACAGAGGGAGAGAGACATACACGGCGGGGGTGGGGGCACGCGAGGGTAGGTGGGAGGCACCCACACCCGGAGCAGGAGCTCGGGCACCTGGTGGGGCCGCGTGTGGGGAGCTGGGGGGAGCTTCAGGGCCAGGCCTGGCTCCCCTGGTTTCTAGAATAATCATCCAGCCCCCTCTCCAACACACATACATTCCAGGACTCCTAATCTTTTATCTTTATGCCTTGTCTGCGGGTGGCCCCAGACTCCAGGGAAGTTTGCCTTCCTGGGTATAAATAATCAGGATAAACAAAGCCTGCCGAGTCTAGCTCTGGGGTCAGCAGCCCCCCTCCTCACGCCCCAGATCTGACCCTGCCTCCTCCCCTCCTCTAAAGCCCCCTCGTGGCTCCCCATCATCCCTGGGGGTGGGGCAGGGGAAGCCAAGTTCTTTCCCAGGGCTTTCTGTGGCTTCTTCTCATCTGCCCAGCAAGCTCCTACTCATTCTTCAAGACCCGAGCTGCAATGCCCCATCCTCCAAGCGGCCTTCCTCAGGCAGTGCGGCTCTGCGCTCTGGAATACGCCCATCCTGGGTCACTCTCTGTCCCAGCCCCGACCCTCTAGAGCTAGGAGGGTCCATGCCTAGCTCTGCCTCCCCCACAGCCTGGGAGAGCTGGGCTCTGGGCTGGACCCAGGCAGGGGCTTTGCTGCTGCAGCAACTACCACCTGGTGGGCAGGGATCCCAGCAAGTGATTCTGGTATGTTCAGAGGCAGGGACTCAGATGTCAGGCAAAGAATGCGGGTGTCACCCCTTCCCTCCCTCCAGCCTCAAAGGATGTCAGCTTCCTGCCCAATGTCCCCTCCCCCCGCCCCCCCAGGAGTCCTCCTTCGGAAGCTCAGGCAAGGAGAGGTTAAGGGCTGGGATGCCCGAACTGTGGGGGCAGGGAGGGATCCGGCCGCTCCCCCAGTCAGTCCCTGGCTTTGGCTCACACAGCGGTCGCCTCCTCTGCTGCCAAGGACAGCCGGGGGACCTGGCAGGCCCGGGCTGCAACCCGGTGGTTTGGCACGGCGGCCACTGCCTGGGCCGGTGGCCAGGCCAGCAAGGCGGCCTCGGCCAGGCCCCAGGGGCCCAGCTGAATGGAGAGCAGACCCCAATCCTCGTCCGTCCCACAGGAGGTGGCCAGGGTTTAGGCAGCTGCCAGGGCTGGAGGAGGGTCAGAGGTCCCTCCTCCCCCTGCCCTGCCCTGCCCGACCACCTACCGACCACCTACCGACCGACTGGGAGGCGCGCTTACCATCACATAATGACGCTGCATCTCTGACTTCTCGCTGGCCAGCTTGTCACATTCCAGCTTGAGGCTGAAAAAGAACAAGGGGAGAGGGACCAGGGGCAGGGCTGAGGTCCCCGGTTGTGCAGGGGTTGGGGGGGGGCTCAGGCTCCCTAAAACAAAAGTCGGAGCAAACACGCAGACTCCAGGTCAGCCAGGGACTCAAAGAAAACTCTTCCCTGTCTGGAGACTGGATGAGATCAGTGACACTGGTGTCACCCTCGTCTCCTGATGACGCAGTGGAAGCCCAGAGAGGCTGAGTAACTAGCTCAAGGTCACACAGCCAGAAAGCTGGCTGCCGAGGCCACAGTCCCAGTCCCTGGGGAAGACGACTCGGCCAGGGAGGAAGGGATAGAAACCACAGCAGGGCGGGGAGGATGGAGGGTAGAAGGCTGGCTGGCAGGGCTCTGGGTTGGCCTCACCAAGGAATCTCCAAGGCGGCCCGGCCCCTCTCGTATGCCTTGATTGCACTAGGGGGTAAAAGTTGCACTGTTGGGAGCCGCTGGCCTCTCTCAGGCTCTCCCAGCAGGGATGGGCTTAGGCCATTTCTCAAAGCCTACTCACCCCAGTCCCCAAGGAGGAGGGCAGAGAAAGGCCTAGAAAGCTCACAGCACGGACTCAGCCAGGCTCCAGGCACTCTGGATTCAAAGGTCAGCCCTGCCCCCTTGATATTGTGTGGCTGTAGGCAAACCTCTCTACCTCTCTGGGCCCTCGTGTCTGCATCGCTAAGTACCCACCTCCCAGGGTGGGTGGTGAGAAGGATATGGATTAAGACAAGAAAATCGGGGCGCCTGGGTGGCTCAGTCCTTCAGCTTCTGCCTTCGGCTCAGGTCCCAATCCCAGAATCCTGGGATCGAGCCCTGCATCGGGCTCCGTGCTCCCACTCCCCCTGCTTGTGCTCCCCCTCTCTCTGTCAAATAAATAAATAAAATCTTAAAAAAAAAAAAAAAAGACAAAATCTGAAACAGTGTCTGGTATACAGTAAACACTCAATAAATCCTTGATCTCAAGGTCCTCCCAAGGGGCCAGCGTTTCACTCCAAGCTGACCGTGACTTGTAGGCCTAGATTCAGAGATGAGCCACAGTTTGTGTTGCTGTGGGCCGACCACCCCCACGAGTTTGTTTTCTCTCATTTTCTTTAAAAAACGCCATTTGTTGACACCATTAAAAAAAAAAAATCAGGCAATTTCAGCCCAAAATCTGAAATCTGGCTCTTCTTGAGGCTCTGACAAATTTCGGGTGTATCCCCAACGTGGCAGGAACCCTCACTGTACAGAGAGAAACCCAGGCCCAGTGGATGGAGACCCCAAAGTTCAGAGAGGGTGTCTGGCTTCCTGAGGTAACACAGCATGTGACAGCTCTGACCCGGGGCTATGGGATTGGACCAGCCCCAGTGCTCAGCGAGCTGGGCCTGGGCCAGGTCGGGAGGGAAGGACCCCCCGGGAATGGCTCAGAAAAGCCCAGCCTGCCAAGCCAAGTCCCCCACCCAACCAGGGGACCAGAACAAAGTTCCTGGGGCCTGCCTTTCAACTGCCCGTGCCTCAGTTTCCTTGTCTGAAAAATGGGCACAGTAACAGGACAACAAGGAAGATTGGACAAGAGGATGTCAGTTCAGTATTTAGCATGTGAGGAGCATGGTAAGTACTCCCAAAAGGTGAGATTTTTGAAAACTTACCTATATTTCTATATCCTGCTATTTCTTTCTTAGAAAACCCAGGATCCTTCTTGGAACACTTTGGTGCGGGCAAACTGAGGTCCAGAGAGGGCCCAAGGCCCGGTGGGGATTTGTAACTGTGACCCTTCTAATTCTCAGGCAAAGCCCCCCGACGCCTTAGTACAGAGCTTTGAGTCTGCATTCTTCAACCCAGAGACTGGCTGCAAACCTCAGTTTGCCACTTCTCTGCTGTGCAGCCCCAGAAAATCTCTAACCTCTCTGGGCTTAAATTTCTTTAACTGTGATATGAAGATCATATCAGGTCCTTCTCCTTAGCTCAGGCCCTTGGCAAGCCCTTTACAACGTTAGAACCTTAAATTCCGGAGGAAAAGCCGCCTTTGAGAATCTGTTAGGACGCCAGGAACTCCTCCAAAACTAAGCAGAAAGAGATATTAACAGGCTACAGAATGTTTTCTTTCGGGGGTGGGGATGTGGAGGGTGAGTCCATCCCCCAACTTCTTGGGAGGTCTTTTAACCAAGGGGGATTAGGGTGAGGCTGGGGGGAGGGGCTCTGAAGCCACTCACAGAGATGGGTCTCTGGGCACATAATTTAACTTTTGTGCCTCAGTGTTCCTACCTGTGAAATGGGATGTCTTGAAGTCTACGTGAATCTAATATAAGAACGTGCTCACGACAGCGCCTACCCCATAATAGGACGCTCTCTACCTACATTTTTTCAAATATAAATATGTACCAGTGGCCACAACGTTCCCTCCAGGCGTGGGGGGGGGCCCTCTCCCATCCCCCCTGCGGGGTCTCTGGCCCCCAGCTCACCTGTGGTACTGTGCCTGCAGCAGCTGAAACTCGTCTTTGATGCGGTCGCAGGAGTCCGACGTGGTGAATTTGAGTTGCTGGGGTAGGTGAGACGAGCCCTGCGGGGCGGAGAGCGGCCCGGTCAGGGCCGGGCGGGGCGGGGCGACCCCCGAGGCAGCGGCCAGTCGGCGCAGCTGCAGCGCGCACCCCCCTCGCCCCACTTCCCGGGCCCGTGTTTACAGCCCCTGGCGCGGCCCCCGCCCTCGCTTCCTGCCCCCGCCTCTCCCTGGGGAAGACGAGGGGGTGGGTGCGCCCGGAGCCGCCTCGTTCCCCGCCACCCCCAGGCTGTGGGGGTGCGTTTTAAGGTCCGCCCTTGGTGGGGGGCAGCGTGCGCCCTCTACCGCCCCTCCAAAGCGCGGGGGGTGCACATCCGAGAGCCCCAACTGCGTCTGCGAGGGGGGAGAAGGCGTCCTAGAGTCCCCCTCCCCAAGTTGGTGGGGGCGCAAGGCCTCCCTGCAAAGTCGCCTTGCGGAAGGGGCCTCTCCCGGCGCCCGAAATTACCCGGGGGGGGCCCTCCACCCCAGATTCCCAGCTCCCTTCTTCCCGGCCGCGCTCTTCCGGGAGGGGTGCGCCTCGGATCTCCCCCCACTCCCAGGCCCCAAAACCAGCCCGGGTGCCCCAGGCCCGGGGCCAAGGCCGCCCGAGGCCCGGCCTGGCTGGGTTGGGGGGGGAAGCATGCCCCAGGGGCTGGGGGAGAGGGAATCCGGGCCTGGGAACTAGGGGACGAATCCGGGTCGGGAGCTAGGAGAGGGGCCGGGACCTACCGGGGGGTGGGGGGGGGGAGCCCGAGTGGTGGGGGCGGGGGAGT
>JAPYYJ010004308.1:0-10577 GCA_028533885.1 Nasua narica
GAGGGGAGGGGGTGGGGGGGTTGGGTGAGCCTGGTGGTGGGTATTGAGAAGGGCACGTATAGCATGGAGCACTGGGTGTGGTGCAGGAACAATCAATCTTGTAACACTGAAAAATCAAAATAAACATATTTGGGGAGAAAAAAAAATAAATTCCATACTACGCAGTTAAAAAAAAAAAGTTACTACATAGTATCCCATCAGGTGAATGCATATGCATAATTTACTTAAACACATGGTTTTCAGAATTTTTCAGTTGTGATTGGTTGGTGTTGCTGTAGACACTCATGTTGGCATCTTCCCCACTTGTGGGCTTTATTGACAGGATACATTTCTGGGAGGAGAATCTCTGAGTCAAAGGGTATGGGCTTTCGAAGTGCTTAGAGATTTTGCTGAATTGTACGTCTAAAACAGAACACGGATCTATACCCCTGAGACGGGCGTCTCAATGCAATTTCTGTATTCATTCATGCAGGCGGGCACTTGATCAATCAAATCGTCAATCCGTCAGTCAACAAAGTATTTATGGAGTTACCTCGTATTGCTGGATGGTCTGTGGATACCATGCTGAGGGAAACAGAGGTGACCCCTGTTTGGATGTGGTGACACTGTAGCAGGGAGAGAGATGCGAATCATCGTACTTACTTTGGTGGATGTAACCAGAGAAAGTGTGCGGGACCACGAACTCACAGAGAGTTGGTAACATCTCCGTTGCCGGGGACCGCTTCCATCCCTTGCAGGAACCACTGTCTGGCACACGATATTTCGATCTTTCGAAAGCTAACAAGGAACTCTCTACGGTCTGTTTTTCTCCCCCTTCTTCTTTTTTTTTTTTTTTTTTTTGTGTTGGTTCACATTCATTCCCTCTGTTCTTTATCACTAGGTACCACTTAGACTTTCATGTTTCTACATTTCACTCTTTATTAAATAGGACCAACTATTGATGACCTGTATTCTCTTTTACTGTAAATCATTATGCCTTTATCTTTATGTGATGCTTAGACTTTGGCTTTTTTTAAAAAAAACATTATTCAGAGAATTGTAATGGTAGTAAAATATACGTAACATTAAATGCACCATCTCGAGCATCATTTTTTAATATTTTTTATTTACTTATTTGACAGAGAGAGAGAGAGAGAGAGATCACAAGTAGGCAGAGAGGCAGGCAGAGAGAGGGGCGGGGGGAAGCAGGCTCCCCGCTGAGCAGAAAGCCCGATGCGGGGCTCGATCCCAGGACGCTGGGACCATGACCTGGACTGAAGGCAGAGGCCTTAACCCACTGAGCCACCCAGGCGCCCCCATCTTGAGCATTTTTAAGTGTCCAGTTCAACGGCGTCGAGTAGATTCACGTTGTTGTGCAATATCTCCAGGCCTCGTCCTCTCCCCAAACTGAGATTGCACCCCCATTAAGCAGCAGGGCTCCACTCCCTGTCCCCCTGCAGCTATGCTACGTCCTGCCTCTCTAAGTGCCACTCCTCTCTGGCCCTCGTATGGCCACAGCACACAGAATTGGTCTTTGTGTGATGGGCTTGTTTCACTGACCACAATGTCTTCAAGGGTCATCCGTGTTATAGCGTGGGATGGGGTTCCCTTCCTTTTTTTTTTTTTTTAAAGAATCTATTTATTTTTGGCAGAGAGACAGAGAGCACAAGTAGGCAGAAGGGCAGGCAGAGGGAGAGGGAGAAGCAGGATTCCCAACGAGGAGGGAGCCCGAAGCGGGATGCAGCTCCTAGGACCCTGGGATTGTGACCTGAGCCAAAGGCAGATGCTCAATGACTGAGCCACCCAGGCGCCCCAAGGTTTCCTTCCTTTTTAAGATGGAAAAACACTCCATCCTCTGGATATACTACATCACTCATTCATTGTCCGTGGACGGTTGGGTTGCTTCTACCTTTTGTTTACTGGGAATAGGGCTGTTGTGAACACAGGTGTGCAAACATCTCTTGGAGACCCTGCTTTCTGTTCTTTTGGACGAATGCCCAGAAGTGGCGTTGCTGGTTCATTTGGAGAGTCTATGCTGAATTCTTTCTTTCTTTTTTTTTAATTTAATTTTATTTTTTCAGTGTTCCAAGATTCATTATTCACGCACCACACCCAGCGCTCCATGCAGTACGTGCCCTCCTCAATACCCACCACCAGGCTCGCCCAACCCCCATCCCCCTTCCCTCCAAAACCCTCAGTTATGTTTAATTCTTGAAGCAGACACGATATTCTTCTCTGCGGTGGCGGCACCATTTTGCATTCCCAATGACAGTGCACACAGATTCCGATTTCCCCAAGTCCTCGCCAAGATTTGGTCTTTTCTGCTTTTCTTTGATAGCGGCCCTCCTGGGGGGTATGAGTCGGCCTCTCCTCGTGGTTTTGATTTGCATTTCCTTAATGGTTGAGGATGTTCAGTATCTTCCCACGTGCTTGTCGCCCATTAATATGTCTTTGGAGAGAGGTCGCCTGAAGACATTTGCCCGTTTTTAAACTGGATTCTTTGTTTTTTGTTTTTATTCCTTTTGAAGATAAGAATATGCAAGAAGCAAGTAGATGAGTTTTGAAAGATGCCACTGGAGCTTTTATTCTGAAATGATAGCTTTGACTCCAGGCCTCGGGCAACATTCTCAAAACTCAGAAGAGTCGTTTCTCCCACTCAAAGTTCAAGGAATTCGACGCCCACAGAGTTGTTTTCAGATCACTGGCCGCAGGCCAAAAGGGCCAGCATTATGCTTCTCCAAGGGCTTTATAGATGGTGCCCCCTGCAGGGTCTCCTCCCGGTTAGGAGGCCAGGAGGAGTCCATTGGGCCTGCCTGCTTGGGCTAGAGGGCAAGTAATTCCAGGAAAGGGACTCCGGATAAAGTGCTCCTTCGCTCCCCAGCTCCCCCGTCTCCTGACATCCTCCCTCACAACCCTGCTCCCTAGTGTTCCCTGGCCTCCTCTTCTCCCTCCTGCCCTTCTCAGGACTCCCTGAGAGCAGTTTCTGCAAGGACTTCAAGGCTCCACCCAAAGGTGTCCCTGAGCCTCGCTGTCCCCTGCCTTCCATGTCAGGGAGCTGCCAGGGACTTGGGATCCGGAGGCCCTAGCTGGCGGTTTGACCCCTGTGTTCCCTTGGGGGCAACCGAAGCAGCTGGGTTTTCCCCTGGGACCCACGGATGTGATGTAAATATGGAGAGGCACGGAGCTTTGGTTCGTTTTGAGAAAGAAGCTGACCGTGGGCCCTGGGGAGGGGCTGAGAGTGGGGGCTGGGCCTCCGCTCGGGCTCAGGGCCCGCCGACCCTGTGACCCCCCGGGGCCCCCAAGTCTGCGCTGTGCCTCGCCGCCTTCCCTTTCCCAGTTTTCTTCCCTCTGTTCCCGTGGCCTCCTGCTTGCGCCTCCGGGCTGGCGGGTCCCGGAGGGGCCGCCCTCACACCCTCCCGGTTCTCCAAGCAGACCCTTTTCCTTACAGTTATTGGCCAGCGTTCTCAGCATCTCTTCAGGGTCGCGAGTCAGGCCACCAAGATTTCGGTTCTGTGCCGATGCCCCATTCTGGCCGGGCCGTCGGCGGACTGCAGGGCCCTGCAAAGCTTCCCCTCCGCCGCTCTCACAATCATACATCGTATTTGGATCGCACTTTCGAGAGAGTACTTCACGTATCTCATACCAACCCTGTGACTTCGAGAGGCGCAGGTTATCTTTCTCATTTTACAATCGAGGAAACTGAGACCCAGTGAGATTAAGGGACTCGTCGGCGCCAATTATCAAACGAGGGCCAGACGAAAGTCCTATCTGTTCTCTTCGGTGCTGGGGTTTTTCAAGCTCATCCTTCCTTCCTCCTGAGGGCATTTGTACTGAGGAGAGTTTTGAACTTCGTCTTTAAGATCCAAAGGAAAGAATCTCAGAGATGGACCATTCCAGGCCCGAGGCAGGTGGGTGTCACCCGCGGGGATGGCTCAGACCTCTGGGTACCCAGAGATCCACCACGCCCCCGCTGTCTGGTGCTCTCCTGACTGCGGTCACCAGGCCAGTGACGACGACTTATTCAGGGCCGACCGCGTGTGGATACTCCTGCTGAGATTCTAATGCACCTTTTTTTTTTTTCAAAGATTTTATTTATTTATTTGACAGAGAGAGATCACAAGTAGGCAGAGAGGCAGGCAGAGGGAGAGGGGGAAGCAGGCTCCCTGCTGAGCAGAGAGCCCCATGCGGAGCTCGATCCCAGGACCCTGAGCCGAAGGCAGAGGGTTGAACCCACTGAGCCACCCAGGCGCCCCTCCAATGCACCTTTTAAACGGTTGGCTGAATAGAAGAAGTGCACTTTCAGAGCAGATCCGGAGGGTGGCTTTTCCACAGTGTGGCTCACGTTCTGGGAAAGTACTGACATCAGCGAAGCTGTGTTGCTTTCCCATAGGCTTGCCGAGGCGCCGAGCCGTCCCAGTTTGCCTGGTGCTGTGGGGCTCCTGGAACGCTGCACTTTCAGGACGGGAGCTGGGGAGACCCGGGCAGATGGGGCCGGTAGGTCAGCCTGTGACAGAATCACAGTGGGGCCTGGAGGCTCCTCACTCCCGAGACCCTGTCTTTTACGGTCCGGGGTCGTTCGGAGAATTAGCCGCCTTTAAACGGATCATGGTGGCTCTTCACTCTGGAAGTGTTTCCGTGTGTGAGAAGTGTTTCAAATTAAACAAAGGACCGACCAAAAATAGATCACAAGCTTGCTTGACTATGAAGTTCAGATGGCAATTTGAAACAAACGCTCCCTTCTAAAGGTTACAAAACGGTTTGCGGTAGAACAGCGTTCCCCCAAATTAATGTCCATGGGAACCCGTGAGCGTGACCTTCTTTGGAAATAGTCTCTGCAGACGTCATTGAGCTAAGATGGGGTTCTACTGGATGAGTGAGTGCGGGCCCTAAATCCAACAGGAGTGTCGTCCTCCTAAGAGCGGGGACGTTCAGACACAGAAAGCCACTCGGAGAGGGACACAGTTTGGAGTGGACAAGCCAGGGACCGCCAGGACGGCCAGCACCCCTGGAAACCGGAAGAGGCGAGGAACGACCCTCCCCTAGAGCCTTCGGAGAGGGCGTGGCCCTGCTGACACCTTGACTTTGGGCGTCCCCCCTCCTGAGCTGTGGGGACACGCATTCCTCTTGCTCTGAGTCACTCAGTGTGTGGCCATTTGTGACAGCAGCTCTGGGAAACTAACACAGATCAAGTCTTTTTTTTTTTTTTTTAAAGTGAAAAATTGCTATGTGGGTAATTTGAAGAGGGACTCATAGCTGTTCCTAATGAGAAAATGTTCCCTGACATATTTGAGGTTTTCACATTCTCTTAGTGTATGCTTCCCTTTAGGATACACTCCTCACCCTCGCAGATGCTCTCCATGACCGCGGCATGCATTGCGTGGGACTAATAGTTGCTTCCTTGTCTCTTCTTATTAATCATGGCATCTTCAAAGCTTAGCAACGGGTCTGGTCAAGGATTTAGTCTTTCTTTTGTTTTTCAAGATTCATGCACACACATTATTCCCACACATCTGGGTGGTGGGCTTGACACAAAAATTGATACTTAATAATATTTCTTGAATAAATCAATGCCTGTCAGAATGCTGGTTTTTTTTCTTTCTCTTGAGCAATCTACGATCATGGAAGCATTATTTTAATCTTGTCTATGCCACGGAGGATAAATGACCTTATTTTAGGATACTGACTTACTTGGATGCAAATAATTGGAATTAGGATGCTAAACTTTTCTAAAGACAGAGGCCAGACCCCAATATATTACACACATTTCCACAGTGCCAGTTCGTATAAATCCTGCCGACTCAGACTTCCTGTGGTTAGAAAAAGAACAACTCTGGACTGTTTAGGATGTACATGAGGTCAAGATCACTCTTTTCCTTTAAAAAGCGCCTTGCTTATCTTCAGGCTCAGAAGTTTCTGGCTTATCTTATTGGCGTGATCGACCACCTCCTCTTTGTCCTTCACCTTAATTATTTCAATGTCTATACCTCATACTCTAACCCGGTTTATCAGATTGGGTGAACTTCTACTCAGCGTCTTTCCCCAGAGTCTATGCTTTCATCAATCCCATCCTGATTTATCCTTATTCGATATAGTGGCTAGAAAGCTGAAATTCAGCATAAAGGAAACTTCTATTGTTTAGGAAAGAAAGGGAAACAAGGCAGAACTAGTGGTAACTTTCTTTTTTTTTTGTTTTTAGTGGTAACTTTCTTAAAAAGAAAGTCACTTTCTATTTTGACACCTGAACAGAATTTTGTTACTTATTGCCCACAAAAGTAATTTGGACTCTGTTTAAAAAGCACCAACCTTGTTTAATAATGTTTGTTAGGAGATGTTCTTGATGGAGGGTGGGGGGCAGGGATGGGAGTGGTACCAGCCAGGAATTCTTACTTCCATATCTGTATATTGCTTGACTTTTCTAAAGCAAGTCTATGTTACTTCTGTGATCAGGAAAAGCAATAAAGAGAAATTATTTCCTTGAGGGTAAAAATGTTGGGAGGGAACGAGTCCTTTCAGAAAACAGTTTCTGGAAAGCTTTATGAAATTTCAGGTGAGCTTTCGTTGCTAGGGAGTTGCTAAGGAACGTCAAGTTTCTAATAGAAATCTACCGAGCAGTGATCCAAATGCCATGCTCCTTTCCTGGGTAGGAGAACATTCTTTCCTTCTGATTGAAATGACCTGGGCAAAGTGCATGGTTACTGTACCAGGAGAGAATGTCTACTTTGCCCTTTGGAAGGCCAGTGAGAGGGGTTAGTGCCAATGGAGTGGGAAATAAACCAGAACTCATACTGGGAACACATCTGGCAGAACTTGGCGCAAGGTAGACACTCACATATCTCCCAGCTCACCGCCAAAATGGAAAATCCTTGGAGGGTGGCTTCTGATGAGGATGGGCGGGGTAGGGATGCAGAAATGAACCGAAATATTCACACTCAGCCAGCATAAGCTTTCTGTCATTGATCAGTTCTGATGTCACAAAGCCAGCTTCAGCCCTGGAGCACTAGATTCAGGAAACAGAGAATTACAGAGATACATTTTACAGTGATACAGATTAATAACAGGGTTGGAATTGGTTCACGGCAGTTCAGGAACACTGATAAACGTACAAAGTTAAAATGAGACATTTTTATAATTTCAATCATTGTTGGGGAAGGAGAAAAAACTAGAGTGTTTTGAATTTGGGAGAAATTTTCTTCTAAGTTTCTGAGGGTTTCAGGAACTGAGGTCATGACCAATATCTGCATCAAAGCCCCTCTGTGACTTCATTTTGCAGGAGGGTCAGGCTTGCCTGACTAGAACACCAGGGAAGCCAGGAGGACAGGGAATTGTGCTGAGGAAGTAGAGAGATTCTCACTGGAGGCACCACTGGAGAAAGCAAAGAATCAGATGACGGGATGGCCGAGGACTTAAAGTCCATTCATAAATGTTGAGAGACAGTATTGAACTTGGAATAGTGACATCGAGAGTATAGGGGTTCAGCATGAGATCCAGGTCATAATGAGCAGGAAAGTAGGTCAGGGTGAGAGTCAGGATCATCTTAGGGTCCTCTCGGTTTTCCTGTTTTTGGCTGGTGTCTGTGTCCTCTGTCATCTGAGCAGACTTAGTTGGAAAATGCAAGGAAGGTATAATTCTGGTAGTTCTCAACTGGGGCCCGACCACTGGCTACATGGAAGGGCTCCATGGGAATGCCTTAAATTTCTTTGCAAGATTTTGTGCACATGCGCCTTCCTCTTTCTTTTCCCATTCTGCTGTGGCCTCCACCCGTTGGCTGCTGCTCCAGGGAGATCTCCTAGCTCCCTTAGCTGATGGTTTCCATCACGATAAGAGACATAGCGATGCTCAGGCTTCCACCTCGGATGTGTCCAAAGAGGATGGTTCTTCATGTGCCAAAGGTGGAAGGGGGAAGAAAACGAAGTTGAGGAGAAGGGCCTTTCCCCACAGTTCAGCGTCAGCTTTGTCAGGTGGCGCCTCGATGCCCAGAGGCTCATGGGACTCTTTCCCGAAAGCAACTCCATCAACTCCCAGTCCAAATCCTCCAAACTTAGGGGCTTAATCCTCCTCAAGGGGCACGGGCTGCAGAAAGGAACACTGACTCTATTACTCTTCTTGCTCTCTTACGTGCTTCTCCCCAAGCCGAAATCTTCCCTCCAACCCCATTATTGCGGGTGTTAGTTTCCTGGTGCTGGTGTAACTAATGATTGCAAACTCAGTGGTGTGAATGGACACACGCTCTTTATCGGACAGTTCTACAGGTCAGAAATCCAAAATAGGGCTCACTGGCTAAAATCGAGTGTTGGCAGGGCCGTGATCCTTCTGAGCGCTCCGGGGGAGATCTGTCTTCTTGCCCCCTTCCAGCTCCCGGAGGCCCCGCCCCCTGGCCTTGTGCGTGGTCCTCACCTGTCTCCAAAGCCAGCAGTGTCCCATCACATACCGTTCACGTGGCATCGCCCTGGCCCCGGCTCTCCTGCCTCTCTCTTTCACATTTAAGGAACCTGGTGATTATATTGGACGTACTCAGATAATCCAGGACAATCTTCGCATTTTAAGGTCAGCTGACGAGCAGTGTGAATTCCCCTTTTGCTGTGTAATGTAGCAACCCCAGGTGCTAGAGATAAGATGTGGACATCCTTGGAGATGGCTATTCTGCCCACCAAAGTACATAGAAGCCTCCAGGCATAATTCCAGATGCCAACGATTCAGGTGAAAAGCACTTCTGTGTACGCTCGGAACCTGGCCCACCGTAGCCAGCCAGGATTCCCTATTCCGCTCATAGCTATGCTTGTTATTGTTACATAAAATGTGCACCTTTGTGTGGGATACCTACCGTTCTGTCTGTCCACCTCTCTCCTGTGATAACAATTCCTTTCCAGTGTGTGGTGGACTTGTGTCCTCGGAGTTAGAAAAGTCAAGGTCAAGAGCTAACAAACATTGACTCACAGACCCAGTCTGCAGGGAGAACCCGACCAAGCCAGGCCATCCAGCGCACCTGCCTGGGACTTTCCACACCACCCCTGAAGGAGTCTGTCTCTGCTGGCGGGGAACCCAAGAGGGCCAGCGTGCTAGGTGCTGGCCCCCGTGCCTCCAGCCGCGTGGGGAAAGCCGCCCAGGGTCAGAGGACTTGAGGCCGGGCAGCAGACAGGCTGAGAAGACAGACATAGGATCCGTGAACCTTGGTTCCGGTGATTTTAGCCGTGCCCCGCCTTTCCCACGCTCGGGCTGAACAGCCCCTCTTCCGATGACTCAAAACCATCACTCTTTCCCAAATTCTCCCTTTGGCCGAAGCCGGTAGGTGTGCCTAGCTAACAAGTGCACGAATCTCCAGTAATACCACTGATATGCAGAGATAAAGACCAGGGGTGGAAAAGGGGTGCAGGCTGGGGCTGCAGCCGGGAGAGAGAGAGAGAACCACACCAGCCAGACGGTGATGTCTCAGGTTGTCTCTGTGTCCAAAACCCTCCAACCAAGATACTACAGGAATGTTGTTTTCCGTCTCCCTTTCTCTCCAAGTCCCACCCCTGGCTTTCAGTCCATAAAGAATGATTCCACACGTAGATAACAATGACGAGCCAGAAGGGGAGGGAGCTGTATCAGACGGCATTGACCCACCGGGCTGCCCCAAACGGGACTTCAGAAAATCCCCATTCTGGGGCTCGTCCCCCAAGTGGAGCAAGGTTCTGTAGGAGGAAGATGTCCCACGTGGGACACTGCACGCGAGGACCTAGCCCAGATGTGGCAGTACCTTGACGGCCATCTTCGGAATTGTAGAGCTGGAAACTTTCACAATGAGGGAAATCGAGGAAGTGATGGAACAGCGGGGTAGGATGGGTGTTGGTTGGAGGAGAGTTTAGTGGAGTGAAAACAGAACTTTTATTAAGGTGCTGGAAGAAGGATGCAAGGCCAGAGATCATGGGGCCTCGGATATCTTCTTACCCCAGCTCGAGGCAGGGTGGGCGTCGATGGGACAAAAGGGGAGATAGTCCATGTTTTTTGCTCACACGGTCTTCCAGCTGGTGGGGTTCATTTTGTGTTCAAAAGTCTGAATGTCTTTGACCCCTTGCCGAGCGGCCGGCAGGTGCTCCTGAGGACAAGGGAGTCTCCCCAGTCTCTGCCTCACGTCTGACCTCACGACAATGCCTCTTGGTGGCGATGCGTGGGGGCGGGGAGGCGATGTTCTGGGTAAAAGTGTGGTGCGACCAGGTCAGCTGAAGAGCTGGCTGAGGGACAAGGCAGCGAGTGATAAAGCTGAAAATTATCTGCATGAAAGCAGTTTGGAAGAAAGCAAATAGGGGGTCAACACGGCCATGTGGTCGAGACAGCAGTTTTGTTGATAATGAGATCCCACAATGTTTTGAGTGTTGGTAATTTTGTGCTCCACAAAGTTGGTTTTGCAACAGTTTTTTTGGTTAATTTCTTCCAGATTTCTTTCCTCGTTCAATTTCCTTAACACTTCGAATTCGCTTCCAGTGACTTCTCCCCAGCCGGATTAGCTGGGGCTGGGGACCACAAGTGATCTCGACCTTTTGCTCCAAGGGGTGATAGCATCTGGAACTGGGGAGAAGACAAATTCCACAGCTCGGAAAAGAGGATGGGGTTAACATGCT
>JAPYYJ010004309.1:0-10576 GCA_028533885.1 Nasua narica
ATGTTTCTCCCTCTGTTTTCACCTATTTTATGACCTTTTCAGAAGTGATAGTCAAGGTTAGATCTTTAGAAGGCTTCTCTATTTCCCGGAGCCTTCTGTCCTGTGTCCCCAACCTGCCTTCCAATAGGGTATGAATTGTTGTCACTTTGAGTTCAAGTCCTGCTCGTATTGAAAATATTCCCTTGGTGACAGATCCGGAGGGAAGGTGTTGAGACCAAGGTTCCTATTGCTGATGAGCTCTGGTCCTGTGAAATCAGGGAGGGAGAACATTTCTCATTAGGTCCTGTCTGGATTCTAGATCAGCTCTGTAGAGTCTGGGAGGAAGAAAATGCAGAAATAAACTGATGGGTGTGACGAGCACGAAAACGTGGAAAGTTCTCATTCTGAAAGGGGAGTGGGTGTGTTTTGAACTTCAGAATGTGAAACGGATATTTGATTTAAAACACACGAGAGGAGGGGCGCCCGGGTGACTCAGTCGAAGAAGCTTGGACTGTTGATGTGAGCTCAGGTCGGGATCTCAGGGTCCTGGAATGGTATCCCGCTTCTGGCTCTGAGCTCAGAGTGGAGTCTGCTGGAGATTCACTTCCTCCCTTTCCTGCCCTTCCGCATCTCCTCTAAATATAAATAAATCTTGGGGACCGAGCATGGCTCAGTCGGTTGAGTCTGCCTTCTTGCCTTCAGCTCAGGTCGGGATCCCGGGGACCTGGGATCCTGTTTCTCCCTCTCTGTCTGTCGCTGTGCCTTTTGTGCTCTTTCTCACTCTCTTTGAAATAAATACAATCTTTTGTAATAAAAAAAAGAGAGAGCACAAGCAGGGTGAGCCGCGGGCAGAGGGAGAAGCCTCCCCACGGAGCAAGGGACCCAACATGGGAGTTGTTCCAGGACGTTGGGATCACGGCCTGAGCCGAAGGCTGATGCCCCACTGACTGAACCACCCAGGGGTCCCAATAAGTACAATCTGTAAAGATGAAGAAAATACAAATCTTTAAAAATTAAAGGAATCAACTGGCTACAACATGTGGACCTGTGGTGTCTCCATGTAGTGACTCTGTCGGGCACACGGGGGCGCCAAACGCGCGTCCATGATTGAGAGGAAACCCGTGGAGCCGGCCCTGATAGAATTCACCTGAGCAGGACACGGGCTCCAGAAGTTTAGTGAAAACACTGAGATCAGCAGGCAGGAAGGCCCAGGAGAGGTCCTATCTAAGGAGCGGGGGTAGGGGGGGTGGGGGGGTCGTTTAAAGGGGGAGGGTGAGGAGTTCTGGGGAACCTGTGGAAATTTCCCTTTTTGGTCCCTGTACCTGGTTATCAGCAGCCCATTGGTTAGTTAGGACCTTGGCTATTTTTTTCTTTTTTTAAAGATTTTATTTATTATTTATTTGACAGAACTCCCGGGTAGGCAGGGAGGCAGGCAGAGAGAGAGGGGGAAGCAGGCTCCCCTTTGAGCAGAGAGCCCGATGCGGGGCTCAATCCCAGGACCCTGAGATCATGACCTGAGCCAAAGGCAGAGGCTTTAACCCCCTGAGTCACCCAGGCGCCCCGCACCTTGGCTATTTTGAGGTGGGTCCCCTGTTGGGCCTGTGTGGTCTCAGCCAAGGGGTCGCTGGGGGCCCTTTCCCCACTCCTTTGCTCAAACCGGCTCGCCTAAAAAAGCAGCCTCAACAGAAACTATAGTGTTTGAACTGTGTATATATATCCACTCTATTTGCATGATTAGATTTATATTCTGAATTCCTGTATTCAGAGCACAGGACAACACATAAGGTTGGTGTGTCCTTTGATGTGCCTTAGGCACTGATAGCAATTTGTTTCCATTCAGCTGTTGAAAAAGTCAACTTCTTTTATCGGCTTGGTGCTCTCTCCCAGATTCCTCCCCTGTAATGTTCCTCATTTCCCTGCTATCCTTGGTAAGGAGCATAAGATACTGATACTGATACAATGTGCAGAAACAACCACATTTCAGATACAAGCTTCTTCTCAGTTTCTCTTGCTTGTAGTTTCTTTTCTTTTTCTTTTTTTTTTTTTTAAACATTTTCTCAGTTGAGAGAGAGGGCACACAACAGTGAGGAAAGGGGAGGAGGGAGAAGCAGATCCCCACTGAGTGGGGAGCCCAACTTAGGGCTCCATCCTGGGAGCCTGGGATCGGGACCAGAGCTGAAGGCAGACCCTTAACCAACTGAACCACCTGGGAGCCCCTTGCTTGTAGTTTCTGAGGAGGAGAACAAAGCCAGAGAAGTGTGGATAAAATTAAATTTCCTTCAACGTCCAATCTATTGATAAATACCTGAGATAGGAGAGTAGGACATTGCTCAGGGAATTCTAGACTGCCTCACGGGTAATGTTTTGTTGGATGCGAAAAGCAGCCTTAGCTTGGCAATAGCCAGACCTCCAGGGTCCTGTAATTCCTCTTTAACATATGGAAATCTCTTTGGAAGCATCTTTGAAATCTATTTCCCAAATAGAGGTTGGCCATCATCCTTCCAGCACGTGGCCCACTGATCAATAATGAAGGGTATCCTGACTAGAGTGTTAGTAAACAGTGAGCGACCTCATCAGAACACCAGCTGGGCCCTGAGGGTCCTGGAATCTTGTTCCAAATTCCTTAGAACCTTGTGCTATCCCTCACTACCCCCCCCCCCACCGGAAATCATACAATCAGTTACTCTTCACAACTTCAGTTCATCTCTTTCTCCCCACGGGTCCTCTCCCCGATTTAAGACCACAGTTTCTGCACCACACAGGTACCTCAACAATTCTTCCTTCATCATTCATCTCTGAACCCCAAGATTTCACATCAAGAACTAGTCAAGAGGTCTTTCTGGTCCATTGGCTCCTCTCCCACATCCCAACAGTTGGCACTGGACAAGGAAGACTCTCACCTCGTGTAGTTGAGAGAGTTGACTTCTGGGAGTGAAGTTCTCCACTCCAAAGCCCTCGGTCCCATAGGTTTTTCTTTTACTCCTCACTCATGTCATAGAGAAGGAAAGCTCAGGTCTGGTTCTGGGTGGTGACACTAACTTCCTCTTTCATCTTTGGGAAGATTGTGAACTCTGTCAATGGCCCTTTGGTGACTGTGGTATTTATTGCAGGGACTGCTGACCTTCAGGGATGTGGCCATTGAATTCTCCCAGGAGGAGTGGGGACGCCTGAACCGCACTCAGCGACAACTGTATAGGGATGTGATGTTGGAGAACTACGGACACCTCGTCTTCCTGGGTGAGGATGACTCCTTCCAGATTTCCCAAACTCCACTCTGAGTATTGTTCATTCCTGTGAAGACTGTCTCTTGGGAGATTTCTCTGGAATGACTGGAATTCAGATCCAGGCAGAACGGGAAATAAGTAGGGCTTTGTAGATGGAAAGAGAAATCTTCATGATGTTTCCTTTTCATCGTTAGCTTCCCTTCCTCAAGGTCACATCATCCCTTGTGTAGATGCATGGTCACTCTCAACATTTTGCGTTATGGAAGGGTGCTGTTCACATCTTCAACTGGAATTCCCACTTTTTATTTTGTCTACTACTTGGAAGTGGAGGTCAGGATGTGAGCATTGGAAATGCCTCCTGTGTGTTCTAAGGAACTGTTGAGCAGCAGCTTTGGGGAAACCACTTTGTAGAATTGTACGATGTCCTCTCTCCTCTACTGAACACAAGCCTAATGGAAAGCTAGAATCGGCAGCAAAAGTCCTTTTCCTTTTTCCTCATAAAACAGGTCTCATTGCATCAAAGCCAGACCTGATCATGTTTCTGGAGCAAGAGGAGGAGCCCTGGGTTGTGAAGAGAAAGGAGACAGTAGCCTTCCATCCAGGTAGGTGGGAACGAATGAGGCGGATGACCGAGGGGAGCTCCAAGTCTGAAGGAGGAAAGTAGACCTCAAGCTGTGGTTGGTGTAGGTCCTTGAATGAGAATCGGGTGGAGACATGCACAGTTGTATTTCTCTCCCAGAGGGACGTCTGCTGTCCACCATTATCCTACTCTTAACGTTCTCTGCGGATTCTCCTTCAGCGCCCGTGATGGTCCCTCACATCCACTGGGAGGGGCAGGAGACTCTCCTGGGACTGGGAGGGCCTCCTTAATCTGAGAGCGTCTCCCTTGCTGTGAGGGTCCTGGGGAAGTCACCCTGTTTCTGAGGACCTCTGTGCTAAGCCCTTTGTGAATTCTGGTTTTCATCATGGGAGAAGTAGGTCAGGGTCATTGTATGCACATTGGAGTTTGGTGCAGAAATTCCTGGAACTCTAGAGACAGATTTCTAATGTTTTTTGTGTTTTCGTTTCTAATGTTAGGACGGCTTTAAAGTTAATCTTATAAAATTGAGATGAATAACTTCATCACATAACAAAGCACCACCCTAAAATTAGAAAATGTACTGCTTTATTTCCCTTCAAATTTCTTTTTCTTTTTTTTTCTTTAGTAACTAATATAGAAATTTCTACTCCATGAGTTCCGTTCCTCAGTGTAATGTAATGTCTCTGTTTGTTTCCTAGAGTTGCTATATAAAAAATGGTATTAGGAACTAGCAGATTTAAAACATGACTTTCTAGCAATTTTTAAATTAAATTTAATTTATTTAAATTCTTTTAGAAATTTCATTTATTGGGGCGTCTGGGTGGCTCCGTGGGTTAAAGCCACTGCCTTCAAGTCAGGTCATGGTCTCGGGGTTCTGGGATCGGCCCAGCATTCGGGCTCTCTGCTCAGTGGGGAGCCTGCTTCCCCCTCTCCCTCTGCTTGCCTCTCTGCTTACTTGTGATCTCTCTTTCTCTCTGTCCAATAAATAAATAAATAAATAAATAAATAAATAAAATCTTTAAAAAAAAAAGGCATTTCATTTATTGAGAGATCACTAGTAGGCAGAGAGGCAGGCAGAGAGATGGGATGAAGAAGGCTCCCTGCTGAGCAGAGAGCCCAATGTGGGGCTGGATCCCAGGACCCTGAGATTATGACCTGGGAGGAAGGCAGAGGCATTTACTTACTAAGCCACCCAGGTGCCCAACTTTTAGCCTTTAATAGAGTCCCATTTATTCCCTTATTTTTTAATAATTGCATCATTGTCTAATTCTATCGTATATGAGCTTCTTGTGACTTTGTCTTGTGTGTTTTCACTTTCTAATTACTTATAAGATTTAGCTCTGAATATTTTTAGATCAAAAGTCCTGATATAACATGGTCATGTGGTTTATAAGAAGTGAGTCAGAGAATTAGTAAAATTCATATGAAAGATTATTTATTTATTTATTTATTTATTTGACAGGGAGGAGAGAGGTCACAAGTAGGCAGAGAGGCAAGCAGAGGGCCGGGGAAGCAGACTCCCCGCTGAGTAGAGAGCCCAATGGGTGGCTTAATCTCAGGACCCCAAGATCATGGCCTGAGCCAAAGGCAGACGCCCCCAACCCACTGAGCCACCCAGGCGCCCCCATTGACAGCTTTTTATGATTGATTTTATTGAAAATTCTTTACAATGTTATGGTCAATGAAGACATGCCAATGAAATTCTTGTTTTTCATGGGTATGTGAACACAGTTGAAAATTCTAGTTATAGGGCGCCTGGGTGGCTCAGTTGGTTGAGTGACTGCCTTCAGCTCAGGTCATGATCCTGGAGTTCCAGGATCGAGTCCCACATCGGGCTCCCAGCTCCATGGGGAGTCTGCTTCTTTCTCTAACCTACTCTCCGCTCATGCTCTCTCTCACTTTCTCTGTCTCTCAAACAAACAAACAAACAAACAAACAAACAAACAAATAAATAAATAAATAAATAAAATCTTTAAAAAATAAAATAAAATTCTAGTTATATAGCAGTTTTCCTTTTATGTAATACATCCATGTTTTATTTAGAATTTCTTGAGTTAAATTTTGTCTTATTCTGGTTCGGTAATTTCATAATAATGTGCTTCTTATGTCTGGGACGTTCTACAGTCTAAGCTAGGTGTGGATTCGGTTTTATCTGTGTATGTTACAGGATGAGAATTTTTAACTCAGTACATTTCAAGATGATGTGAGTATAACTCAAAAAAGAATGGGCTTTATGGTTTTTGCCCATAAATGTAAAGTGCTTTTTACTTGAGAATGTAAGTAATTGATTTTGAGAATGTAAGTAAAAGATTTCTACATCTATGGAAAAGAGTTTTGCCAGGTAAAGTATTCTCAGTGGCTACTTTTTGATCTTTCGGTACCTGAGTACATTGTGCCAGGCCCCTATTCCTGTTGGGTTTCCTGAGAATCCCACTACTGATCTTCTAGGAGCTCTCTTCTACAAGATGATTTGCCTTTGCCATACTGTTTCAAAAGTCACTTTTCATCTATGCTAATTGATGGGGTAATTACAACATATCAGAAGTCATCCCAGGGGCGCCTGGGTGGCTCAGTTGGTTGGGCAACTGCCTTTGGCTCAGGTCATGACCCCGGAGTCCCGGGATCGAGTCCCATATCAGGCTCCCAGCTCTGTGGGAAGTCTGCTTCTCCCTCTGACCTTCTCCCCTCTCATTCTCTCTCTCTCAAATAAATAAAATAAAATAAAATAAAAATTAAAAAAAAAAAGTCATCCCATTGTTTGGATGTGGCCTGTAGTATGTATCATATTTTTATAAGGAAGTAAATTGAGGAAATAAAATATTAAGGCCCTCATAATGAAGAGAAAACACATTTACAGTAAAACTTGTATTTCTCAAGACAAGGCTGTCTGTGTGTAAGTGGACCATTACTGATCAAAAGCGTGTTACTCAGTGGTGAATTGTATCTGTTAGTAGACCTGGAAGGATTCAGCAGCTATGGATCTCTAAGGGAGGGATAGTTATTCTTAGTGTGCTTCTTTTTTCTTTTGACTATTTTTTGTCCATGCAGCTGGGCGTCTACAGAAAGCCAGAGGGGCAAAGCTTTCATCAGATAAACTAGCCTTTTTTCTTCTGGTGTTATGTGGTTTTTTTTTTTTTTTTTTTAAGATTTTATTTATTTATTTGACAGAGAGAGAGATCACAAGTAGGCAGAGAGGCAGGCAGAGAGAGAGGGGGAAGCAGGCTCCCCGCTGAGCAGAGAGCCCGATGTGGGGCTCGATCCCAGGACCCTGAGACCATGACCTGAGCCGAAGGCAGAGGCTTTAACCCACTGAGCCGCCCAGGCGCCCCTGTTTTTTTTTCTTTTTTTAAGATTTTATTTATTTATTTGATATATCAAATAAATTTGATATTTATTTATTTGATATAGATATTTATTTATTTGATATTGATATAGATATCAATGAGATATCATCTCATTGATTTGAGATGCTCTCTCAGTGAGAGAGAGCATGAGAAGGGAGAAGGTCAGAGGGAGAAGCAGACTCCCTGTGGAGCCGGGAGCCCGATGTGGGACTCGATCTCAGGACTCAGGGATCATGACCTGAGCCGAAGGCCGCTGCTCAACCATCTGAGCCATCCAGGCGCCCCTGGTGTTATGTTTGTACAGCTTTGGTATCGGTAATGCTGACCTCCTAGAACGATTTTGAGTGTATCTCTCTATTCCAGTATTTGTAAGGCTTTTTGGTTTTATTGCTAAGATTTTGATAAAGATTGTCATGGATGATTATTGTAAATGTTAGTTTCTTTTTCTGGTACTGAACCATCGCTCAGCATCTAAGCCCAGGGCTTTAACTAGTGCTAATTGAACAGAGTCACGACAAATAGAATGATAAGCCATAGCTACAGAGTTCTCAAGGACTAGCGATAAAATTTGACCCTGTATGTTTCTCCTGTTCTTTTGTTACCATAGAGAATAGAAGGAGAGTTTTAGGGGTTTTTTTTTTATTTTTTTTTTATTTTTTAGGATTTTGTTTATTTATTTGACAGAGAGATCAGAAGAGGGCAGAGAGAGAGGGAGAAGCAGGCTCCATGCTGAGCAGAGAGCCTGATGCTGGGCTGGATCCCAGGACCCTGAGATCATGACCTGAGGGGAAGGAAGAGGCTTTAACCCACTGAGCCACCCAGGTGCTCCAGAGTTTTAGGGTTTTGATATGCACAGAATGCAATGTGTTATATTAAACTAAAGATAGTTTGTAGAGTAACAGAACTAACGAGGAAGAAGCACATGTACAGATATGTGTGTGTGTACCTATATCTTCAGAAGAAACAGGAATCTTCGTTCAAACAAGGTAATTTCCAAGTTTGAAAATTGGAGCTTTCAAAAAAAAAATTGGAGCTTTCTTAGCAAACAGAAAGATTATAGATTCATAATAGAAATAGTTTTCTCTATATTGTATTGAATTTATGTTTCCTACATCTCGTGTTTCTTAGTTAGAGAGTCTCCCCATGGAAATCACCTCTTCTATACCTGGATTTTCCTCCTGTAGGATCTACTCTGTTTTCCTTATTCCAGTGTTGACCTGTTGCTTACTTACCTTAATCAGAGATTTTGACAATAGTTTCCATGGAATGACATGGTATTCAGAATTTAAGTTAAATATGAGAGTAACTCTCCAGGGAGCATAAGAAATTCTATGTAGTTGGGGTGCCTGGGGGGCTCAGTGGGTTAAAGCCTCTGCCTTCCGCTCGGGTCATGATCTCGGGGTCCTGGGATCGAGCCCCACATCGGGCTCTCTGCCCAGCAGGGAGCCTGCTTCCCCCCCTCTCTCTGCCTGCCTCTCTGGCTACTTGTGATCTCTCTCCTCTCTGTCAAATAAATAAATAAAATCTTAAAAAAAAAGAAAGAAATTCCGTGTAATTGAATTGATGTCGTCACCCTTCCTTCGCGATTGGAGGAGCGTTCTTTCGTGACTCTTCTTTTCCCTTCTTGGAAGTGACATCATCCAAGCGGGTCACTTTACTGTAACCATTTGATTAGATAAAAGAATGGAGGCTTCATGAGTCACAGTGTTTGTTGTTTCTTGTTTTGAATATTTATTTGAGGATAGCAAAGATGGGACAGGCTGGGTGCTTAGTAGATGTTCTAAGTTAGAAAGAAAGGAGTATTCTCTTAGGGGTGATGGTGCCACCCAACATTAAAGTTGCAGCATTGGCATGAATTCTTCGTGCGGGGAGAGGACCCCTGTGCAAGGCTACGCCACTGATTCTGAATCTAGAAAGAAAAATTGAACTTCTTTTCTTTCCAAATCCTCTCAAGTTCTTCTATGTCATCTCCCCATTTCAGTGATGGAGGCATCACAGCTGACCTTTACTCCTGTGTTCTGGAAACCCCATTGTCCCTGCTCCCCCCCTCCCACCTAAGGCAGGCAGGCCCTTGCAGGGCCTTAGGAGTACCTTGGATTTTTCTAATTCAATCATAAATAGTTGGTCACAGGATTACTTGAGGCCACATGTGAGATTTAAATACAGTGTTGTCACCATTGCGCTGGAAGAACAAGAAACAGCTACCCGCGGGCCACAGGCTTCATTCAGGCACTTGTCACTGAAAGAGTTGTGAGGACAGATACAACATGTTGCTGTAGTTTGAGAGGAAAGTAAGTGCTATGAATATGAAATATGGTGACCTGAAATGTGAAGGATGATCTGGTAGAGATCACTTTGGTGATCTTCAAGGTTTGGTCACTTCACGGGCTTAGGAAGCTACTTGTGATGAGCGAATGTAACAGGGGTGTGTTCTTGGAAAAAGTGGTTTTTTGGGAAGTCCGATGCTTTACTCATGATTTAATGTATTCCCTGCTGGTCCTGAGGACTAGTTGCTGTCGGATGATGGAGACAACTGTACTCTCTCTTTGAGACCCAGATGCATGGAGCGGATGGAGAGGGCATATTGGGTGATTTCAACATGGCGGGCGTAGCTTAAAGATGTCACATAGAGAGTAGATGCTGAAGACGAAGAAGGCTGCTGCACACCGCTAGTGAGGACCAGCCAGGTGTGTGTTGTGGTTCCACAAAGCACTGGTATCCCAGGAATGTAACCCAACATAGGTCTGTGCCAGTGTGGATGGGTGACCTTCCAAGGATGCTCAGCTGAGGCCGGCAGGGCCCTCACTCACTGCCCCTCAGCCCAGTGATGAATCTAGTCCTGGCTCTGCTCTATGTGCAAGGCACCGATTCCCTGAGACGCTAGTCACCAGTCCCCAGCAGTGACCATATGTGCTTCAAACACCTGCCCAACATGTGGGCTCGCTGTCCCTACACCCCTCCTGGCCCGAGTGGAAAGAGGATGTTTATGAGTTGTAGAAACCGATAAATTAAGTTGGGTAGCATGGTACACTCACATTGAACGTGGGATCAATTGAAGGATAATAATTCATTTTTCAGTCGCTGTTCTATTGTGGTCAGCAATGCCATGAAAAGTCGGTTGTGTACATACAGAAACGAAGGGGTATATTTTTCAGTCTTTACATATCGAGTGAGTTGGTAGGTGCTCAGGACTTCTAAAATAGCCCAGACCCCCTAGAGTGTAATCTGGTTTTTCCATGTCTTTCTTTCTGGTATTGTCAATCCCCGGCCATTGTGCTTGTATTGAATATTCTTGGCCCCAGAATAAGTACCACACCAGCAGAGATCAATCCATGTTCCTTGCAGCAAAGGAGACAATGTAAATCTAGGACATAGGGAATATGATTTGAACCATTTCTGTTCTCATTCAGGGAAAGCAATCCTGCCCAAGGCACTGCTCCCTCTATGCC
>JAPYYJ010000431.1:0-10980 GCA_028533885.1 Nasua narica
GTGGGGTGGGACCCAGGTGTCTCCCTGTGGCCCTCAGACCAGGGCCCATCCTGACCTCAGTCCTCACACCCAGGCATCTTAGTGGTCTCTTTACTTGGGAACAAAAAAGAAAGTCCCCAAATCAGAAATTGGAATGGACGCCCACTGTAAATCCTGGGGGGCACTGTGGAAGTCCACAGCCTCAGCCTCCCCTCCCAGCCTCCCGGTCCTCGTTCAGAAGGGTTTAACAACACAATTTTGGTCGTTGCAGAGCTTTGAAGCCTTCGCTTCGGTTCAGGTCATTTTGAGATTCCAAAGTGTGGAGATGCAGCTTGCCTGATCCCCAATGAGGGGCTGGGACACATGTCTTCATGGCAGCCCGAGGTGTGTGGGAGTCTGCTAGACTTCAGCAATGTACACATCATGAGGCTGCCCCGAGTCTCCGCTCTACCATGAGATGAATCTTTGTAGTCCCAGGTTGGGGAACCTGAGACAAAGGGTGCTCTTGTCCCATCACCTCCAAGGTGTTGCAGTCATCTTTCACACAGAATGAGCAAAGACATGCCTTCTCCATTCTCCACCTGCCTCAGGGCCAGACCATATTCCACCTCTGGAACCTCTCAGGTCCTACAAAGAGGGGAGACATGGGGGCCGTGAGACGTGTCTTACAGGAACTGGCTCCCCAAGGTCCTTGGAATATAGGTCCACTGATCTAGAACTCTTGGTACCCTGCAGGCCCCTAAGCTACTGTCCACCCTCCGCTGGACTCCCCTCTCTCTGTTCTGGTCCACACTCGGGCCTTATCCCCAACCCTCCTTCCCCCACATCTTGGCCCTTGCATTGCTCTCCTGCAAACTTCCATGGTCATGTTGGGGCTTTCCTGCTGGGCTGATGGCTCTGCTTAACACTGTGCCGGCTGTGAGTGTAAAAGTTTTCCTGGCTTCCGGGGTCAAGATGAACTGGACACTGAAACCACAGGGAGGAGTATGTTTATAATATAAACCTACAAGTATGACGGTGGAGTAAGAGGTGTCAGGCAATGGCCTTCTGAAGCTATGATGGGATGGGAACCGGTGAACTTGATCTCATCTAGTGAGAGCCACGTACAGAGTTGGTACTGGGGGACATGGAGGGTGGCCCCTGCAGGCTTATGATGTAGAACTCTGGAGGGCTTGAAAACTAGCAGTCTGTCCCCTGAGCCTGTTGGGCTACACACCAGAGAGGTCTTCGTGACCACTTGCCTCTACCTAACAGCTCCCACAATGACCCAGGTGTCACTTCCAGTATGGGAGCTCTCAAGGCCTACATCTCGATCTTTGCACCCACATGTGCCCCAGCCTATGACATCTATGATGGGCAGGCAGTGATTCCTGCCATGGAGAGAGCACAGATGAATTCACTGAGGATTACCAGTTCTTTTTTTAAGGATTTTATTTATTTGACAGAGAGGATAGATATCACAAGTAGGCAGAGAGGCAGGCAGAAAGAGAGGAGGAAGCAGGCTCCCCACTGAGTAGAGAGCCCTCTGCGGGGCTCGATCCCAGGACCCTGAGATCATGACCTGAGCTGAAGGCAGAGGCTCAACCCACTGAGCCCCCCAGGCACCCCCAGGTCTGCAGTTCTCAAGATGCCTGGGCAGCACTTACATCCCTTGACATGGAGTGGATTGCACTTCTCAGGGGTTTAGTGCCCTGAAACTCCTATCTGTGTTTATCCTAATTCCCAAGGAAGCATTTCTGGTTCCTGAGACATTGAGGACTATACTTCCAAAGGCTTTGCCATTCACTTTTCCTTGGCCCACAGACTATGTAGTTCTGTAATGATCAACTAACATTTAAAGCTCTGATAGTGTGCACTACACTTTTCTGAAAGCAGCAAAAACATGATTCTGCGTACAGTGGCCAGTGGGCTCTTTGGGCCCCTAGGACACTGGATTTCATCTTTCGGAGGGCTTGATCTGATCCATACCCCTCCCCACAGGACTTGCATCAGGGCTTTTCCAGGTGCCCTCTGCCAAGGACACTCTTTTCCCAGTTACTTGCTGCTCATCCTCAGCTTAGCTCGATGTCCTTGTCATATCACCATGATAGCACTTCTTACACCCTCCAGACCATACCACATCTGCTGGCCTAGTGTCAGCCCACCAGAGGCCACACAAAGACCTACAGATAGAGTGAGCCTCATCTCTCAACCCTGGCATGACGCCAAGGCTGCAGGCTCCTCCCACACTGGTGGCCTTGCCTAGTCAGGGGTTTTCCCTGAGGTTTGTCAAGGTCCTTGGTGGGGAGACAGGCGGGGTTGGGGGATCCTGAAGTAAGATGTCTGGAGGGCACTAGGCCCTGAATTCCTTGCTTGTATCACCATCCACTGTTGGGGAGGAAGAATTTCTTCTGCCCTTCAAGGTCTTTCTGGCTTGAGTAAGAATCAAATTGTCGTGAGATATGTTCACAGGATAAAATCAGATTTCATTGGGTACATATGTGGAATACATACAGCCACAGAATTCCAAAGACAGGCAAAATGAGGTATGCATGTATAAGGTATAGAGATCCTGGAATTCAATGGGAAAGGATGCAATTTAAAGGAAGATGAAAGAGCAAATACTTGGTAAGCGAACGGTCTTTGGGCCATTCAGAAACAAGAAGACACAGGAATTTGATTGAGGAGACTTTGCTAGGTTCCTCCCTGTCATAATGTAGTTATCTGTAGGGGAGATCAAGGAGATATCTGAAGCTGCTGGGTTTTTATTGCTTTTAACACAATAATCTCTATGCCAAAGTATCCCATCATAGGGCTGCCTGCCCTTGGCCCCTACATCTGTAGCAGACGTCTGTGTACACACCCAAGTTCATTCTCACCCAACCTGGGCCTGGCATCATCTCACTCTCTGGCCAGGCTAGGATTCATGATGACCCTCAGCAGGTTTGGAGGGCGGGGAGGTGACCCTGCAAATGGGAGTGGCAGTCAGCCCTGGGCACGACCACTTCAGATGTCCTCTGGCCAGCTGGTCAGAGTCTCCAGGTTCCGTTGCACACAGCCTGGTACATGTCTGCCGTCAGGGGCCGGAAGGCCTTGGCCTGGTTGTCCAGCATGAACAGGGGGTCTGCAATGATGCGTACGTTGAAGCCCTCACGCGCCAAACGGGACTTCAGCAGTTTGAAGGTGCTTGTGATCGCCAGGGTGTCCTGCAGGGGCAGTAAGCATAACCCGGCTGTGAGCCCCTGGCCGCGCCCTCCGGTCCACCTACGTCTGCCTCCCGGAGCTCACCTGGACACGGATGAAATGGGGCGCGGCGTAGGCAGGGAGCCACGTGCGGACGTGCTGGTACATCCTGTGACCATCGAAGGTCCGGCCGGGGACCAGCTGCACGGCAGCCATGCCCACCTTGCCCTCGCAACCTGGGGACACACCGGTCATTCTCGGGTCACCCGCCGCACAGCGCCCACGGCGGACCCTCTCACGTGGCCCGTCTCTGCTCGCTGGCCGTGCTCCAGCAGCTCCCCGCCTGGAAAATCTCCCCCGCCTGGGGGAGCAGCCCTCCGCCCACAAGGCGGTCGGAGGTTTGGAACAAGGCCAGCCCTCCGTACCTGGTACAGACACGCCGTAGACGTTCACCTCCTGCAGGAAGTCCACGAGTGACAAGACGCCCTCCACCTCCCGCGTGGACACGTTCTCGCCTTTCCACCTGTGCGGTTGAACCCGGGGCTGGTGACGGCAGCCCCAGCCAAGCCGAGGCGCGATTCTCGCTCCCAAGCCCCTCCTCCCGCGATACCCGAGAGCGGCTTCGCCCAACTCCGGCCCCTTCCGGATCCAGGAGCCACGCCCCTCCGCGTCCGGAAGTCCCGGCCCCGCCCAGGACCCGACCGGAAGGTGTCTCCCAGGCGGTCGCGGAAGTAGAGGAAGCCTTCTTCGTCCATGGTCAGCACGTCGCCGGTGTTGAAGTAAACGTCGCCCCTGCGCCGCACATTCCGCACCAACTTGCGTTCCGACAGCTCGCGCGCCCCGCGGTAGCCCACGAAAGGTTGGTGGCCCTTGACCTGGGTCAGCAGGAGCCCTGCTTCCCCTGGGGGTGGGAGTTGGGGTTAGGGCATTAACCCTGGCCACGAGCCGCACAGGCCTCCAGCCCCCGGCCGGAGGTGCCCAACCACGGCCGACTTCCTCCCCGAGACCGAGGGCGACCTGGAGAGAAAGGTGGGGGCGGGGCGGGGACAGATGCCGGGCGGCCGGAGACACTGAGGAGCCCGCTAGAAATAGGACGGCAACACGGGATGGGCAAGGGGCAGAGACAAGTGCAGTTTGAAGAAAGGCGGCCGGGACCACGCGTGGCGCGGGGAGAAAGACCCTAGGAGAAGGTGCCGGACCAGAGACGTGCCCGGAGGACGTGGCTTCCGCGAGTGGGCGCCCAGAGGCCCCGCAGAGCAAGTGCGTGAGGCCCAGGGTCCCCAGCAGTGCTCAGCCCAGGTGAGGGCAGCACACACCACTGGGCACTGACCTCAGAGCTTGCTCCGGCCAAGGAGCAGATGGCCCCTGCCCTCCCCACGCCCAGGGAAGCTCTCCCGACCCTCGTACCTGGCCCCACAGGGACACAGACTCCTTGATCGTCCCTGACGGGCTCTTCGGCCTCCGTGTCGAACCGTACAAGCTCAAAGGGGGACAGCATCTGAGCGGGGGTGGGGAAGCGTCGGTAGCGGCCCTGTGTGCTCAGCCTCCATCAGGGCCGCTGTCGCGCTCAGCCCACTCACTCGAAGCAAGCAGCTCATCTTGCCCAGGGCCCCACAGCGCCCCGGATAGTTGACAAAGCCAGCGTTGCCTTCCGTGGAGCCGTAGCTTTCCAAGATCCGAATAGGGCCAAAGCGCTGCTGGAAGGACTTCCACACATCTGCCCGGAGTCCATTGCCCATTGCCAAGCGGACTGTGTGTTTCCGGTCCTCCGGTCGCTGCAGGGACATCCCGAGAAGGGTGAAGGGGAGTGTGCCCTTGGACCCTTACCTATGAAGGCTATCTCTTGGTCCTTACCTGAGGAGTTACCTGGGAGGTGATGGGGGGGCATCTATACCTAGGTAGTCTACCAGGGGTTCCTACTTGAGAGTAGTTAGGTGGAGTGTGTACTTGGAGGTTACCTGCAGAGGTTCCCTGGGGGGAAGTCACCTAGAAGGCTTACCTGGAGGGATACCTAGAGGTGACTGGAGGCCTTCTCCAGGGCTTACCTAGGGAAAATATCTGGGATCTTATGGAGGGGCTGTACTTGGAACTTTTACCTTGGGGGAGGTTCCCTGGAGGGGTGCTTAGGGGCCTCTACCTGGAGGTAAACCAAGGAGTGACTTGAAGGGAGACACCTAGGGGCCTTACCTGGAGGTAGCTACCTGAAGCAGTTTACCGGGATCCATATCCTATTGCTATATAAGTTCACATCTAGTGAGTTCCCGAGCCACCCTTGGTCCTAGGCACTTTACATGTGTTTTATTCTTACAAATACCCCCTTTGAGTTATTATCCTCGATTTCCAAGTGAGGACACTGAGGCTGAGAGAGGTGAAGTCACCTGCCCAAAGCAGCACTGCTGATCATCCTAGGAGCCACGATTGTGTGGGCTGCTCTCTGTGGCTGTTGCCTGGGGTGTTTTACCTAAGGGACCTCACTCGAGTCCTGTACCCGAATCTCTGAAACCTTTAGCTGAGACGACATCTAGGATCACACCCGAGGTGTTCACCGTGGAGCCCTAATCCTGGCCCCTCACCTGTGGGGTGTTACACAGGTATCGCAGGACCTCGCCCACATACAGGATCACGGTCACGCCGTGCTGGCGACAGTCATCCCAGAAGCGGGAAGCAGAGAACTTGGGGGCCAGGACGCAGGTTGCTCCTGAGGGGGGAGAGGAAAGGGTTTCAGGTCATGCTTCCATGCCACTGTGACAAGCTGCTTTGGCCACAGATTTGGAGCTCATCTGGGTGTCCTGGACCCAGCGAGGACCTCCCACGTGAGAAGAGCGTAGGTGGGCACGGGTTTGAATTCTGTCTTTGGAATGTGTACCAAGCTCAATGCTCGGTACAAAGTGAGCACTGCTAAATAAGGGCTATGAATATCAATCGTTCTTGATCATGTAAATGTTTCATGAATGTCCAGCTGGGCACACGGATAGGTGGTGGCCTGGATGGATGGGTGAGGAGGTAAGTTAGTAGATGGATGTGTTAGTAGATGGGGGAAGGATGAGTTGAAGGACAGACACATGGATTAGTGAATTTTGCAGGCCACTGCTTATCACTCCGGGAAAGCGATCCTTTCGGAGCTGCTCATCTCCTCTGTAGCTGCCTTTGTAGAAGCCACTCTCCCTGCCTCAACCCTAATACTCAACAAAACCCTGCAAGCTAAATGTTATCATCCCGGCACCCAAAGGGACAGCTGCTCGTGGGCCTGGGGAGGTAGCAAGTGTGTGCCTTCTCCGAGGCTGTATTTTTGGCAGGGAGGTAAAATACAGTGCCTTCTGTGTGGAAATGGGTGCTGGTCTTGAAAGTGACAACTTTGTTTGCAACCCGTCATGAAATGCCTGGTTCAGGAAAGGTCTTCAAGAGCTGGAAAAACCACGGGGGAAGGTTGGTAGGGAGTTTTCCAATTAAAGCCCCACAGTGTATAGATTTCTCTAATCGCTCCATTGTGCACCTGAAACTAATGTCCTGTGTCAGCTACACACACACACCCCAGCTCCCCAGTTCATCTCAGCCTCTCTAGGGTAAGGTAGGGTAACAGTTATGAGTTGCCTTCAGTGTGATGTATTAGGAAGTCCGAGGCATTCCACCCAGGTTCTCGCCACCAATAACTGAACTCAAGCTAACATCTCTAGAGGAAATTTCCAGTCTAACCAGAAATGCAGGAGAAAGAGGAGCAGCGAACAAAGAAGCAAGTATAGTGAGGGGACTTTAAAACAAACAATTAGACATATCATTGGGGGAATTTTAACATGACCTGTGCATCAGATGATATTAGAGTCACTGTTCATTTTTTCAGATGTGAGATCATATGGTGACAGTTCTTAAGTCCTTAAATGTTAGAGATACGGACTGAATACTTACAAGCCCAAAGATACAGTGTCTAGGATTTGTTCTAAAACAATTGAGCAATAAAGAGGGGGAAACATGAGATAAGACTGGCGATGTGTTAACAGTCGTCGAGGGCGGGAGAGGATATGTGTGACGGCAGACTATTTTCCCTACTTTTACTGTGTATGTTTGAAAGCAAAGTGCCAACGGTGGCTGAAGCTGGGTGGTGGCTACATGAGGATTCACGTCAAAATATTTAGGAATTTGTACATGTTTGAGATTTTTTTTAAAATAAAAACTCATGAAGAAAATACGGGAGAGTTCCCAGTCCGACGTGCTAGTCAGCTGTGCAGGAAGATAGCCCAGTGGAATGCCTGTGCACACCTAACTGCCACTAACGACCCCAGCACTCACATCAGTTCGTCACCTGACAACAGCAAAGCCATCAGGGACTGTCCAAGTGGCCAAGTCTCTGCCCATGTAGCCTTGGGGTCTGCTGCTGTGTGTCCCGTGTCAAGGGTAAAAACTTCGGTGCTGGGTAACCTGTGGGGCCTCCTTACCCTGAAAGTGCCAACCTGACACTGAGCTGGAAGTCCCGTGGATCGGAAGGGTCTTCAGAAAAGGGCTTACCGAGCTCCAGGCAGCCGAGGACCCCAAGGACAAACCCCATCACGTGGTACAGAGGCAAGACTGTGTAGACCACGTCGTCAGCTGTGATCCCAGCCAGGGACAGCATCTTGCACATCTGCAGCAGTCGCACATGTGTGATGATGGCCGGCTTCGGGAGCCCTGGGGAACGGAGTGCGAAGGGTGGGTGGTGAGAGGACAGCAGATGGAAGCGGGTCCCTGTGGCCAGGTCTGCGGTGAGGGGCTCGAGGCTCTTCGAGGGTGGTCGAGTATGGGGATTTGTGGGTGGGCTCAGGGAAGAAAAATCGGACTCGGGGCTGGGGGCGTGAATTTCAAAGCTCGGCTGGGGCCTCAGCGGCTGTTTACTGGGCAGTAACTGGGTTCTGGCACTAACCAGTCAGAACACACTGGGGGTCAGAGCTCAGGCCAGGTGTCACAATCAAAGGGTAGGACGGGTTTCAGAGGTCAAGTTTGAGGCACATGTCAAGCTTGGGGTTAGGGCAGCATTAGGGTTCAGAGGTCAGGACTAGGGTTGCTGGGCACCCTCACCAGTGGTCCCAGAGGTGTAGATAAACAGGGCAGGACTTTGTGGTGTGATCCCAGCACGAAGGTCAGTGGGCACCGGGTCGGTGGGTGCAGCCTCGAGAGCAGCCCCCAGAGCCCTCACTCCTGGTGTCGGGGAGGAGTGGCTGAGGTAGAAGCATCGGATGTTCTCTGCCTGCAGCTTGGGGAGGACCTCTTCCAGGTTTTCCCGGAGGTCTGCGGGGGGGGGGGGGTGGTCAGAAGAGAAGTTGGGGGAAGGCCCAGAGATGAGGTCAGGAGGGGGGACGTGAGACCCAAAGATAGGGGAGAAGAGCCTGCTGCCAACAAAACAGGAAGCAGCTGGCAGAGAGACGTCTGTGTTTTTTTTGTAAAAAGCCCTATAATTAATATTTGTTGGCAGGAAGGATTGAAACAGGACACCTGGGTGTCTCGGTCAGTTATGCCGAGCTGACTCTTGGTTTCAGCCCAGGTCATGGTCTCAAAGTCCAGGGACTGCACCCTGGTCCTGGTCCTGGTCCGCTGAACCGTGAGAGCGCAGCATAGGTCTCTGCACTCTGGGGAGTCTGCCCTAGGGTTCTCTCTCCTTCCTCTCCCCTCACTTTCTCTCTGAAATAAACTTTCAAAGATTTTATTCAGGGGCGCCTGCGTGGATCAGTGGGTTAAAGCCTCTGCCTTCAGCTTGGGTTGTGATCCCAGGGTCCTGGGATTGAGCCCCGCATCGGGCTCTCTGCTCAGTGGGGATCCTGCTTCCTTCTCTCTCTCTGCCTGCCTCTCTGCCTACTTGTGATCTCTGTCAAATAAATAAAATCTTTTTTTTTTTTTAAGATTTTATTTATTTGACAAAGAGAGGGCACAAGCAGGGGGAGGGGTAGAGGGGGAAACAGGGTCCCCACTGAGCAGAGAGCCCGATGTGGGGCTTGATCCCAGGACTCTGGGATCATGACCTGAGCCAAAGGCAGAGGCCTTACTGACTGAGCCACCCAGGTGCCCCTAAAATAAATAAAACCTTTAAAAAAAAAAATTGGAACAAACAAAAAACCTCTGGTGCCTCCCAAATTACTTTCCAGCAATTAAGTTTTGACTTTGCCTGTGAGGGGAGGTAGGGAGCAAGGAGCCCCTTGCCTTGCCCCCCACCAGGACCCTCTGAACTGTGGTGCTCCCTGTGTGTCCCCTGCTCCCCCACCCTCTGGGGTCCTTACCTGGGTCCACCACCAGCAGCCGTGCCCCAGAGCTCAGCACGGAGTGCACCAGGGGCTCCCCCCGGCCATGTGGATTGATCCAGGCCACCGGGCAGCCCAGCTTGGCCAGCCCCAGCCACAAACCCAAGGCCGGAATGGTCTGGGAGTCCAGCACCAGGAGGGCGGCCGACTCCCCGCCAAGCAAGTCTGTGAGGCCGCCCAGCTCGGCCTTCAGGGCCCACACCGCCTGGCATGCCCTCTCATCCAGCTCCCTGAAGGTGACCGAGCGGCCCCCCAACCCCTTCCACACCAAGGGCGCGTGGCCCGGCTGTGCTCGCGCTCGTCGCTCGAAGCTGTCCACGAAGGTGTTGGGTGGGCGGCGTCTCATGCGTGCTGTGACCGCCAGGCCTAGGCGGAGGATCCTGACGATGTAGGCCACGTCCGCAGGCAGCCAGCGTAGCCCTGGTGGTGGCCGTGCGGGCAGCAGAGCCAGCGTGAGCGCCGCAGTTGCCAGACTCAGCCAGTGGGGCATCCAGGGGCTGAGCCAGGGCCGCACCAGCACGGCCAGGCCGAGCATCACGCAGAAGCTCCAGTCTCCCAGGAGCCAGCGCAGGGCCAGGGCCGCAGCAGCCGGCCATGCGGGCTGCCCCAGGGCTTGCAGCAGCAACAGCAAAAAGGTGAGTCGAAGCCAGATGCCCATTGCACCTGCTCCCTCCACAGAACCGCAGTACCTTCTGCCAGGGGCTGCCTGGCCTAGATCTCTGACCCCTTGGTCCCGCCCCGGGTGTTGACAGCAAGGCCTCAGGACTCCACCCTCCAGCCCTTTTTAGCCAGACTTGTTTCCCGGTGCCTACCTCTAGCCAGGAACGTGACTGGCACTCAAATTCAGACATCGCCACCCCCAGGCATCCACAGGCACTGTCCTTGGATTCAGGAGGCTGACCCCCCCCACCCCGAATGTGGGCAGGGCAGTCTGAACGGTTGGACCAGAAGGCCTTAGCCCTTCAACTCTTGGAGAAAGGCACAGAGGGGGAGCTTCGAGAGGCGCTGTCATTGACCCAGTTGCCTGCAGGTCTTCAGCTCAAACCCCTCTCCACCTGCTCCACATCCTTAAGACAGAGTGCCCAGGGCCAGGCGCCCCCATGTTCTGGTTGCTTTCTGGGCTGGCAGCCGACGTGATGCAGGGTCTTGTGACACTGGTTTGCTACCAAGGATCCTATCTTTAGCCACCAGGTTAGCAGCCCAAGGGTCCTGGCTGCCCCTTTAGCACCCCCTCTGCACTTCAGAACTTACCGGCCAGGGTAGGCATCCTGCAGCTCAGGTGCCCACCTGGCAGCCAGGCCTCAAAGATTCCCTGGATGCACCCCCCACCACCACCAAAGGAAGGGGCTCAACTATCATGCCCATCAGAATGGGGGAGGGGAAGCCTAAAGTCCAAAGGGCCTTGAGATTCTGGCGGGAAGGGCCTTGAAATGTGCATCTTTCCCACATATGGCTTCCTTCTTCCAGATGCAGCTCAGGGCTGGCCTGCACCTCTCCCCATAGGACCGAGGGCTCTAGAAGAGTCAAGTCCCAGTTATAGGAGCATCCCATTCCCACCCGGAGAATAGAGGCAAGAGTG
>JAPYYJ010004310.1:0-10575 GCA_028533885.1 Nasua narica
CCCCTGACCATGAGACGAAAGCATTTGTAGGCTAGCTCTTCTCCTAGAGTGAGGTGGTCACATCTTTGCATGATACTGAGGGACCGGCTCACCTGCCCAAATCTCGAATGTGTTGCATTCTTTGGGTTTGATGGCTGGAGTTTCATGGAGCAACAGGGACTAGCTGAGTTCTTCCTTTCTGAATTCTGGATGGGGGGTCAAGAAACTTTTCCCATAAAGAGCAAGATAGTAAATATTTGTAGAGCAGACATTTTCTGAGACAGCTACTCATCTCTTCTGGTTGTAACATGTGTGGGAAAGCAGCCTCAGATAGCATGCAGAAAAATGTGCTTGGCCATGGTTAAAATGAACCTTTATTTGCAAAAACAAGTAGTGGGTTTGATTTTGGCCAGCAGGGCTTAGCTTGCCCACCCCCCCTTCTGGAATCAGAGATGAGGAAGTTCACCTTCTTGCGTTCTTTTCAGGGCATGCCTGGTAACTCTGTGATCATTCATTCAACAGATATTTGTTGCAGAATCTACTATTATACCAGGCTCTGTTTTATGTTTGGGATACAACAGAGAACAAAGCCTACAAAGATCCCTGCCACATAGAACTTACACTGTGGCAAGGAGGGGCATGTTCTAGGACAGTAAGACCAGTGTGACTGGAGAGAAGGGTGTGAGGAGGATATCAATGGCAGGGGATGAAGTCGGGGAGATAATGGGAACTGATCACATAGAGCTGTATAGACTATTATCTAAGGACTTTAGCTTTTCTTCTGCATGAGATGGGGAGCCACTGGAGAATTGTGAACGGAGAAGTGACATGATCTAACGTACATTGAAAATAAATATAAATTGGATTGGTAGTGGACTAATGGATAGATTCAGGGACCCCTATTAGGAGGGTATAGCAGTGATCCAGGAGAGAGATGGTGGTAGCATGAACTAGAGTGGTAACAAGGAAGACAGTAAGAAGTGTTTGGAGTCTAGGTGTATTTTGAAGGTAGAACCAACAAGATTTCCTAATGGCTGTATGATATGTGTGAGATAAAGGAATCAAGAATGTTTTCAGCCTAGCAATTGGAATATGGAATTGCCACCAGCTGAGATGGGGAATACTGATGGCAAAGCAGTGTTAAATATCTTACTTTGAAATTTCTCTTAGACATCCAAGTGGATATATATTCATGCTTGGCATTTAGGAGAGAGGTCTGAACTGGAGATATAAATGTATATGTTGTCAGCATTGAATAAATACATGGTATTTAAAACCATGGGATTACATGAGATCACCAAGAAAATGAGAGTACGTAGAGAAAAAAAGGACAGCCAGATTCTTGGATACTCTAGTGTTAAGAAGTTGGGGAGAGAAGGAAGAACCTGTAAAGGATATTAAAAAGGAATGATGAGTGAGGTGGGAAAAAGAAACCAAGACAGTGCAAGTCCAGGGAATTTTGCTACAAAGGGGAGGTTAATGGGGTGATAGGTGGCAAGGGAAGTAGGATTGAAAAGGTTTACATTTTGTGGTGGTGGTTGTTGTTGTTGTTTATATGCAGAAAGTTACTACATGTTTGTGTGGTGGGAATGATCCAGTGGAGAGCAAAAATTTTATAATGTGGGAGACACACAGGGAAGAACTGCCAAAAAGACATCCTCCAGTAGGTGAAAAAGATGGGATCTGGTACACAAAAGGAGGCTTTAGCTTTAGATAATTACATAGAAGACTTCAATTTCTGCCATGAAGTAGTAATTGGTACTAGAATTTCCATAAA
Source organism: Nasua narica (assembly GCA_028533885.1). NCBI lineage: Eukaryota > Metazoa > Chordata > Mammalia > Carnivora > Procyonidae > Nasua > Nasua narica. Next base: position 1,757 of record JAPYYJ010004310.1, read on the forward strand.
GAACTTGAACACTAGGAAAGAATGTAACATTTGAGAGAAGGGAAGTAAATGAGTGAACCCTACAATGACCTAGACTGTTTGCCTGGTGGCACTTTCTGGTGTGCAGGACAAGGGAGAAGAACTCAAGCAGGGTAAGGCAGTCTTGCTCAGTTGAGATAGAGATCAGAGTTTGAAGAGGTCAAGGCATCTACAACAATTTGCTTGATGGAGTACTAGAGAAGAGAACACCATGAAGGTAAAGCGCTTTATAAATCTGCATAGGGATTCTGATGAATCTTTGACTGAATACTGAACCACGGATGCCCAGTGTGAACCTCTACAGTACTGGACAAAGAATAACTATGAGGGAGCAATGAATAGAATTCTCAGAGTTCATACAGGGCTGAGAGATGTTTGAATCCTGACCAGTTAGAGTGGTAAGCCCTCGCTGAACACTCAGAGCATTCGACAGAGACCTCAGAAGGGTCATACCCTAATAGTAAGGGTCAACTATCAAGCCTCAGTCACTAACTGGCCTAAATGAAAGCTACTCTTGACTTGTTTTAGTGGACCTTAAAATGCATGACATAGAAGGATCAAACAAGTAACTTAACTGACTATCAAAATAAACTCCCAACACAATTTTTTAACAGACAACAAAATCTATACTCTCCACACAAACAAAACCCAATCAAAAATTACTGGATGGGTGAAGAAGTAGAATATTGTGACCCATAATCATGGGAAAAATAAATTGATATAATCAGGACTGAAAAATGGCAGAAATGATGGAATTGGCAGACAAGAACATTAAAATAGCTACTATAAAAGATAAAGAATTAAAAATATAAATATGGTGAGAGATATAGATATATTTCTAAAAAGAACTATAACTCTAGAGTTAAAAATATACAATATTTTAAATGAAAAGTTCACCGAATAGGCTTCATAACAAATTAAACTATATAAAAGGAAAGATTAATTAACTTGAAGATATAGCAATAGAATTGCTTCTTGGCCTTTTGGCTAAGATCAAGTGAAGATATAGCAATAGAAACTATCCAAACAGGAGCACAGATAGATTGATTAATTAATTAATTAAGTAAAAAAGAAATGAATAGAGTCTCAGTGACTGTGTGACTATATCAAGCAGTCTAACATATTTGTAACAAGAGTCCTGGAAAAAAGAGGTGTGCAAAAATATTTGGAGAAATGGTGGCTGAAATATTTCTGAATTTAATACAAACTATAAGCCCACAGACTTAAAGAGTTCAACTGACCCCAAGCAGGATAAATAAAAAGAAAATCAGGCCAAGGCATGTCATAATTAAATATTGAAAATATCTGATAAAGAGAAAAGAGTAAAAGTAGCCAAAGGAAGAAGGCATGTTGCATGCAGAAGAACAGATGTAAGAACTCAACAGATTTCTTATCAGGAACAACCGAAGTCAGAAAACAATGGAATGATATCTTTGGGTGCTGAAGGAAGGAAAAAAACAAAACAAAACACTGTCAACCTTGAATTCTATATCCAGAGAAAATATCATTCAAATACAAGGTAAAATTAAAACACATACAGACAAGGACAAGCTGATAGGATTTGTTAACAGAATGCTTTTACTGCAATAAATATTAAAAGATGTCCTTTGGGCTAAAGGAAAGCAATAACAAGTAGAAATTTGGTGCTATAGAAAGGAAAAGAGTGCCAGAAATGGTACACATGTAAGAAGTTATAAAAGACTTTCTTCTAGTTTTAAAATTTTTATTAGAAGATAATTGCTTAAAACAAAAATCATTATATATTACTTTATGACAGCTTTATGACATATGCAGAAATAAAAGATTTGACAAAGGAGGGAAAAGGGAAAATAGAAATACATTATTATAAATTTTTACTTTTTTATTTTTATTTTATTTTTAAGTAGGCTCCACACCCAGCACAGAGTCCAACTCAGAGCCTAACTCACAACTGTGAGATTAAAACCTGAGCTGAGATCAAGAGTTGGATATTTAACCAACTGAGTCACCCAGATGCCTTGAGAAATTTCTTTCATTATACATGAAGTGATGTAATACTATTATAAATCCTAGAATAAACACTTAAAAAAAATCCAAGCAGGTATAAATAATTGCCAACAAGGAAGATAAAATAGTAAAAAATACACTAAATTAATCTGGAAAAAGGAAAACAAATACCAAGACAATAGATTCCAGTTCAATCATACTGATAATTATATTAAATGTAAAGGGCCTGAGTACTTCAATAAAAAGACAGAGATGGAAGAGCAAGATCCAGCTATCTGCTACCTATAAGAAATGCATTTTAAATATACAGATATAAACAAGTTAAAAGTAAAAGGGTATATATAGAAGGACATGATAAGAAAGGGCTAATCAGGGGCACCTGGGTGGCTCAGTGGGTTAAAGTCTCTCCCTTCAGCTCAGGTCATGATCTCAGGGTCCTGGGATCGAGCCCCACATCAGACTCTCTGCTTGGTGGGGAGCCTGATTTCCCCTCTCTCTCTGTCTGCCTCTCTGCCTACTTGTGATCTCTCTCCTCTCTGTCAAAAAAATGAAAAAAATCTTAAAAAAAAAAAAAGAAGAAAGGGCTAATCATAGAAAAGTTAAAGTGGCCATATAAATATCCTACAAAGTAGGTTTTGGGATAAAAAATATTGCTAAGAATAAGGGAAATATCTCCTAAGGAGAAATAAGCCAGTTTATAAAGAAAACAATACACAGTTCTAAATGCAAAGACATCTCATAACAGAGTGCAAAATACATGAAGCAAACCCTGATGAAATTGAAAAGATAAAGAAACAAATCCTCACTGAGAGCCAGAAACTTCAACACTCCTCTCTGATGACCTTAGGATAGACATCTCCAAGATAAAAAATACCGTCAAGAATAAAAGAAATATATCCTAATGATAAGTAAGCCAGATTATCAAGAAGACAATACATAAGCCTACATGCATAGGTATCTAGTAGCAGAGCTTCAAAACACATGAAGCAAAACCTGATGGAACTGAAAAGATAAACACATACTCAGTTACAGTCAGACTTCAACATTCCTTTCTTGATAACCTTATTATAATTAGATGTAAATCAGGACATAGATTTGAAAAATGCAGTTAACCAATTTGTCTTAATTGGCATTTATAGACTAATATTCCGAGTAACAGCAGAAAATATATTATTTTCTAGTGTATGTGGAATATTTACTAGGTAGACCATATTCTGGGCCATGAAACAAGTCTCAATAAATTTAAAAGGATTGAAATCATACAGAATATATTCAGAATATATTCTCTAACCAAATCTCTGGATTTAAATTAGAAATTGGTAATGAAAAATGTATGGAGCATCGCTAAATATTTGGAAATCAAACAACTCATTTCTAAATAACCCAAGGGCCAAAAAAAAAAAAAAAAAAGAATCACAGGGAAATTTTTTTAAGTATTTTGAGCTGAATGATAATAAAAGTACTAGGTATTTAAATTTGTGAGATGCAGATAAAGCAGTATTTAGAAGGAAGTGGTGGAGAGAGATGAAACAAGATGGGATCTGGAAGGAGACAAACCATAAGAGACTCCTAAACTCATGAAACAAACTAAGGGTGGCTGGGAGGTAGGGGGGGCTAGGTTTATGGACATTGGGGAGGGTATGTGCTATGGCAAATGCTGTGAAATGTGTAAGCCTGATGATTCACAGACATGTACCCTGGGGCAAATAATACATTATATGTTAATTTAAAAAAGGAAAAAAAAACAAAAGAAAAAAAAAGAAGAAAGTGTATAACTTAATGCTTATATTAGAAAAGAAGAAAGGTCTAAAAACGATGTAAGCTTCTACCTTATGAAGCTAGACAAAGAAGAGCAAATAAACCCAAACTAAGTAGAAAGAAGAAATATTTCAAATCAGAGTAGAAATCACGATAGGAAATGGACAGATATTGGGGGGAGGTAGAATTAATGAAGCTGGAAGCTGGTTGGAGACAGAGCGTGGACAGTAACAGCACAAGGGTGCAGCTGCTCTGGGGGAGAGCTCTGGTGGTGGACGGGATTTTCTGACCACCTCAATATCCTCAGTGAAATAGGCAGCGCAGGCCGCTGGGAGTGAGGGGAGGGTAGAGGCCCTGAGGAAGAGGGGGAGGGGCGGTGGCGACCAAAGCAAGTGGGCTTGTGTTGCATGCTAGTCTGGCAATGTTAAAACTCCCTTAAACTTTAGAGCATGTCTACTACCTGGTCTCCTACTTAATTTTTAAGATTTTACTTTATTTTATTTATTTTATTTTATTTCATTTCATTTCATTTTATGTCTCCTACTCAATTATATTTACTAACATCCTTAGACAATATGGCTAGTATAGGCATTATTTCCCCATTTGCAGGTTGAGAAACTAAAGTACCAAAGGTTAAATGGCTGACCTAAGGTCCCCAAATTTGTTAGTGGTGAAGCAATGTCTGGAATCCTTAACAGCCTGACGTAACCACTATTAAAGCTGTTTTATAGAAATAAGAAGATCTAAAGCTCTGAAGAGTTAATTTGCCAAAGTACACACAACTGATTCTTCTGGGAGCCAACAGTTGAACCCAGGTCAAATGACATATATGCTTCATCTTGCCTTTCCTTACAGGAAAAAATGTGCATGAGAACATTGCATAATAAGTAAGCTTAATTTAAAAAAAAAATTTAATACTGTCCTTACAATGAATAATCTTAAAAGATTTTATTTTATTGTATTTTAATTTCAGTATAGTTAACACAAGCACTACATTAATTTCAGGTGTACAATATAGTGATTCGATACCGTATGTCATATGTATTATGACATGTGACATGTGACCATATATCATGTGCTCATCACGACTGGTACACTCCTTAATCCCCAACACCTATTCCCCCCATCCTCCACCCTTAAAAGTTTGTAGAAAGTGTAGAAAAAGACTGTAGAAAGTGGCGTATTCATTTCACCATGAGTCCGCCAAGGAGAGAACTCAGGTTTTCCACCCCGAGGTATTTGTGCCTCTTGTTGAGGCTGCCATGAGCGAGGGCAGGAGTGGGGGAGGGGGTTGATCTTTCTGGGTTGTTGTTTCTTTACCCCTACCATGAACAAAAGGTGATCTCTGATTCTAAGGTTTTAGGTATTAATTGGGGACCAAACATATTATTCCCATAGTGGCATTATTTACACCAAACAAAATAAACCATGTGTGATATATACATACAGTGGGAGGGCATTTCGCTCAGAAAAAGGAAGGAACTACTTATACAGGCAAGTAACATGGGTAGACCTTGAAAACATCATCCTAAGAGGACTAAGCCAGGCACCAAAGTACAAACATTGTATGAGTTCACCTAAATGAGGTACCTAGTGTAGGCAAATGCATGGAGACAGAAAGTAGAACAGAGGTTACCAGGGACTGGGAGGAGGAGGGCAGAGGTCAATGTTTAATGGGTACAGAGTTCCCGCATGGGCTGATGAAACCCTTCTGCACCCACAGCAGTGAAGGTTGAGCAACATTGTGAATGTGCTTTCTTGCCACCGAATTGTACACTTACATGGTTAAAATGCTAACTTGCGTGGCACACATATTGTACCATGATAATAAAAAAAATATATATTTTTTAAAGTTGAATTCCCATCAACTTTGACTCTGGAGCCTTAGTCTTTTACCACTCTGAGGAATGAGGATGCCTGTTCTAGCTCACCTTCCTGCAGTCGAGGAAGGCCTTCAGTCTTCTCGGTGGTCCCAAGAGAAAACCCAGAACACCCATCTCATCAACCGAGATTTCTGGACACCCTCGAGGGATACCTGAAAGGAGCCTCCAGAATTTGGTGGCCCAAAACCCTCCCTTTGCAAATTGAGGAAAGAGGAAAAATAATTCAAGGAAGCATCTTCTGGGGAAATAAATCTAGCTAGAGACCTTAAAGCTATAAATGAACAAAATGTGGCATTTTTCTCTTCTAGGAGAATAGTCTACTTTTCTCTATAAATCTCATTTTTACTTTGCTTGTCATTTTCGTGTTCATCTCTAGGTCAAGGACACTATAGAACCCAGACTAGGTCTCTAATAAGACGGTTCTTCTGAGGCTCTAGTTTAAACCTCCTTCCCAACGTATTCCTGTCGGCAGCCACTACCGATTCATTAGAGTTGGCGTGAAAGATAAAATCTATTTGGTATGGCTGTTACAATGAGCTTTATTGTGACATGGTGGGAGGGGCACTGAACCTGAAGTCCAGTGACCTGTATTTAATCTAGACTCATGCCATGACCTAAGACAGTCTTTAAACCTCTCAGTTCTTCAATTTGTTTTATCTGTAAGTAACATGATTGGAGAAGATAAACCCTAAAATGCTTCCCAGCTTCTGTGATTCTGTATTCCCTGATTATGTATTAATTTTTGTTTGTGCTTTGAGAGTAAGGAAGTGACCTAAATACTTGAAATGATCATGCAGTGATCACTTCTCTTATGTGTTCCATGCGTATGTTAACATTCGCCTCGGTGGGTGGATCGTGGTATATGCACCCTTGTCTTCTCCTGTTCTCCATTCCCGGGTGAAGGACCTCGCTTCTCCCGCTGCTGGGCATTGGCCTGCAGAGAGCTGCCATCATTAGCCCCTCTCAGGGAGTTGCTCTTGGCTGAAGAAAGCCACTTTCCTTGAGGCCTCCTGCCTTCCCAGGGGCAGCCCCTGTCCAGCAGCTGATCCATCTCGGGGTATAAAGATCTAGTCCCTCTACCCCAGCTCTGGATAACTCTGAAAAGTTCTACCATCTTCGGAGCTCCCTGGGTTTGGCTGAGACCTTGGATGACACTCAATCATAATCCAGTTTCTTACCAGAGCTGATTGTGAGTACCACCCCAGTAGGGGTCCTACATGTTGAGCGCCACCTCCCCCCTCAACCCCATGCAGAATCTGTGTCCCAGGTAACAGTTGATCATTCACTGGGCTCTCCCACTGACATGATGAAGTAGACACTATTATTAAGGATCTTATTTTTTTTTTAAGATTTTATTTGTTTATTTGACAGAGAGAGACAGACAGCCAGAGAGGGATCACAAGCAGGAGGAGTGGGAGAGGGAGAAGCAGGCTTCCCGCTGAGCAGGGAGCCCAATGTGGGGCTCGATCCCAGGATCCTGGGATCATGACCTGAGCCGAAGGCAGACTGAGGCACCCAGATGCCCCATATTATTAAGAATCTTGTGGAGGGAAATTTCCACAGTCATCCTACTAGAAAATGGTAGAGGCCAAGGCTTAAACCCAGGCATCCCAGCTCTGGCATTCTGGTTCTAAGCTACTTTTTTCCTCCCCTTGATTTCTCATTCATTTTTCAGATTTTATTCAAGTTTATTCAAATGCACATTTAAAAAATCATTGCTTGGGGCGCCTGGGTGGCTTGGTCAGTTGAGTGGCTACCTTCAGCTCAGGTCATGATCCTGGGATCCTGGAATTGAGCCCCGCATCGGGCTCCCTGCTCTGTGAGAAGCCTGCTTCTCCCTCTCCCACTCCCCCTGCTTGCGTTTCCTCGCTTGCTGTGTCTCTCCCTGTCAAATAAATAAATAAAACCTTTAAAAAAAATCATTGCTTAAGTACATGCATATTTTCCAAGTATCTCATATGTTTTCACAATAGTCTACAGAGGTGAATGCGAACTTTGAAATAGACCCCAATAAAATGACTTTCAAAATAAATCACCCCAGATGTGCAACCAAAGAGACAATCCAATAGTCCTAAATCCAGCCCTTCCCAAATTCATAGGAAGGTAGCAATGAAGAAAAAGGAAATCCTGTTTGATATCCTGCTGGTTAAGAGAACCAAGGAAAGGGGTGCCTGGGTGGCTCAGCCCGTTCAGCGGCTGCCTTCGGGTCAGATCATGATCTCAGGGTCCGGGGATCGAGCCCCGCATCAGGCTCTCTGCTCAGCAGGGAGCCTGCTTCCCCATCTCTTTCTGCCTGCCTCTCTGCCTACTTGTACTCTTTCTCTCTGTCAAATAAATAAAATCTTAAAAAAAAAAAAAAAGAGGACCAAGGAAAGTAAATCTTCCAGTGTGGCCCCTGTGGGATTATGCACAACAGAGAAGTTGCTCTGTGCACACCTAGATGATTCTCTGTGGTTCCTACCTCTGTTGGGGCAATGGTCAGGTATGGACTGTGGGCATTCTCAGGTGAGTCCCAGTGGTCCACGAACCCTCTCCCACCATGCCTACCTGCGCCAATGTCTGAGCCACTTTCAGAGACTCTCACCTGCAGAGACTTTCTGTTCTGGGGGGACATAAATCTGGTTATCCCCGTAAAGCAGATGGCTTTAAGCCATCAGAGGTGACTGTGTAGACCATGTAGTGACAGTACACAGGGGTTTTTAGAGAAATGACAGGGCTCACCCTGCCTCACTGATCAGTCAAATGAGCGTAGTGTTTGTTCTTCCTCCCCATAAAGCAGTTGGGGGAAAAAAAATGTGATAAGAGCCGTAGCATTACTTAGAGTTTACAAGTAAAGTTTCCAAAACACAATGTTACTTCCTCTGGAAACCCCTGCAGGTGATTCACGTCTTACCTATATCACTAAACAGCTTCACATTTTTCTTGTATGAGGTCTGGCTGTGGACATAGATGGGCTCAATAGTTCTCTAACCCCTGACCCAAAGTCTCAGATGGGAGATCATTGGAACACACCCAGCTTACCAACAAAATGGGTCTGGACTCTCAGAGCACTGTGGATATTTTTAAAAATTGAATTAGTTGGCAATAAAAATCCAGATTTCCAACTTTGTCCAAAAAAATTAGGCTGCTTCGTTCTCATTGCAACAATAAGCTGGTACAGAGCAGCAGCCCCCT
>JAPYYJ010004311.1:0-10575 GCA_028533885.1 Nasua narica
GACCTTGAGATCATGACCTGAGCCAAAATCAAGAGTCTGACACTTAATCTAACTGACTTAGCCCCCCAGCTGTGGGAGTGGAGATCTCTTTAAGGACAATGCTACCAAACTCCTTTGACCTTACTGTACTGGTCTTTTAGTGGTAAGTTATATATTGTAATCAAAAAGCTAAAATTCTATTCAATTGAGTAAATTTTCAATAAGTCCCTCATATTAACAGAAAATTGTTAAATGCAATATTGAAGAAACTCACAGTCCAATCAAAGTACACAAACATATCTTTAAATGATCTGTTACACTGCATTTAAAAAAAAAAAAAAGAAAATTATAAACAATGGTAGGTCCCTAGCAAATCACATGCTATTGACAAACAAAGTGTAACTGAATTGGTTCCTTGCCTTTTATTCTTAATGACATTACTTTACAATCCTCAAAAGTGTAATCAATATTTCTGAAGTTGCATTTTTTCAAGCTGATTATATCTTGTGAATCGCTACATTTTACATGACCACTAGGGCTCTCTTCTCATTTACTATAATTTCTCTTTTTTGTTCTTTGACATTTTTTAGTGTGCTTTTTTTTTGAGAGTGTGAGTGTTCTATATTCTTTGATCTTCCTTTCCTAATGTTTTCTCTACAGTTTCTTATAAGAAATTCTCAAAATTCTCATAAGAATTTTTGCTTTATTTTGCAAAATTTAGTCATTTGTATAATTCTCAATAATTTAACACGTTATTTCCATTGCCACAAAAAAATTTCAAAGAATTTTTCAAAGTTCCTGATGCAATCATCATAAATAGCTCTGTTCTCCTGTCTCATCTATCATTGTCACCGTTAGATAATCAACAGGTAAAGTTTTCACAATGTTTCCTTCATGTCTATGTAGTTTTCAGTAGTTGGAGAGCTTACATTGAAACCATACTTGACTGTGGGTGGTATGGAAGATACTTAAAAATGTGCAAAATATTTTATAGATGTAAAGAGAATCTAGGAGATTGCAAAGTCAGATTTACATATATACCTACATGTGAACAAAATAGAGTATAATAAAATTACAGCAAATAAACCAGTGTGATCTGAACTTATACGGGATATAAAAACAGTATGACACACATAAATAACACTTTCTATGTTCTAGGGGTGTTTAATTTAATATAATTTTACATATATTAATTCATTTAATTACCATAACAACTCTACAAGGAAAATGCAATTGTCATCCCTGTTTTGGAGATGAAGAAACTGAGGCCCAGCACTGTAGAATAACTTGCCCAAATTCTCACAGAGAGGTGAACATCAGAGTTGTGCCTTGCTGCAGACAGCCAGGCTCCAGATCTTGAGCTCTTCAAGAGCAGGCAGTACTGCCTTTCAGGACATACACATAGGAAAAATGGCGGCTTTTGAATGCCAACTTAAATAATAAGAAACTGCACTGACATTAGCAAATGTTTGTAAACAAGAATATTGCTTTGTGATGTATTTGTATAAAATATAACTCCATTGGACAAGATTTTGATGAGAATATATAACACTGGGTTTAGAGAATTCAAGGTAGTAATTAAACAGCTGATGAAGAGGGCAAAAGAAGTAGAAATCCATTGCTGTAGTGTATGGAAATAGAATGCTGGCTTAACCTTGGGACAAAGTCAGAGGGAATAATTTTAAAGTTGTGTGTGTGTGTGTGTGTTTGCACGTGTGTGTGTGCACATGTGTTTGTGTGTGTGTGTGTGTGTGTGTAAGCTTTTGAAAGAATCACACTTTCTCCAAGGGACGTAGAGACAAATGGATTTTCTGTATGTGTTTTCCAAAAAAGAGGTCAAATGCAAAGCAACTTTAGATAACCGATTAGAAATTATAATGAGGTAGATATAGTATACATGTACACAATTTTAAGTAAGAAAAGAGATATTTTTCTCTTTTAATAACAAGCTATACATGCTAGAGGGGATGAGAATTGAAGGTCACAAGATAGATTTATTTATAGTGCTTTCTTAAAGGAGGAAATAGTTTGGACAAAGTTTCAGGTTAATAACAGCTCTGAAAATTGTCTTTAAAGAGGCAAAGCATTTCTGAAGTAGTTTGTCCTTTTGGATTTGAACATACTTATTTTTACAATGAATTGTTATGTCAGCACTTCATCTACCCCAAAGGAAAAGCATGATAAATCTGCATTATGCTTTCAGGAAAGAGCATTACTAAACTCTAGTATTAGCTTTCAAACCAGCTATTTCTAGTAACAGGTCAGATTTACCCACCAGCTTTTCCTCCACACATGCATAGATTCATACTTTATGCTGAATGGGCTGTATTTTTTTAATATACCAATTACTTGAGTACTTGTTACAGCATTTATTTTCAACATTTACAAATACATATATATACATATTTACTTTGTAATTTTTTCTGATTAAGATATATAATTAATTTCAGATATTATCTAGATGTAAAGTGTTTTAATGATGTGGAACAAGTCTTTTTAAACAAATAGTATCAGATGTCACCACAGCATTGAATCTGTATCATATTATTATGATGATAATTATTAATTCAAATTTTTCATAAGAATTTATCCATCTTCTTATATACTTATTTTGATTTTAAGAACAAATCAAGATAAGTTTCAGAATTTCGCCATTATGATTTTGTTTTGTCTGCTTTGAAATGAAACTAAGTCATCAGCCTAATCTTCCCAAGCACTTAGGAATTTGTCATAATGTATGAAAGTAAAGTTATTAAAATCTTTCATTTAGAATATGCCCTTGATTAATTTTTTGCCAGAGTTTGGTTCTTCCATTAAAAAGAATATTTCCATTCAAATCATATTAGCTTTGACTATGCAGAGCTGAAAACAATTAATAGGAAGAGTAAGCACTCATTGGCTTCTTAGGAAGCTCATGAAAAAGGAATACTCTCTCAGATTTTTCATCTTTCTCTCCTTTGTGTCTCTGATTTGCTTCTCCAAGATTTTGATGGAGGTACCCTATTTTTGGACCACAAAAAAACTCAGTTACTTAGAGAAGAATGGAGAAAATGAATGGAGAAAAGAATGGAGAAAATGAACTAAAGTATATTTGCCTGTTTGTCTCCATGTAGAATAGAGTTTTAAAAGATACAATACTTAAAAATGTTGGGGCAAATGGGTGGCTCAGTTGGTTAAGCAACTGCCTTCAGCTCAGGACATGATCCCAGCATCCCAGGATCTAGTCCCACATTGGGGTCCCAGCTCCATGGGGAGTCTGCTTCTCCCTCTGACCTTCTCCCTTCTCATGCTCTCTCCACTCTCTTTCCCTCAAATAAATAAATAAAATCTAAAAAAAAAACCTTAAGTGTGGAACATAAGGAAAAACATGGAGGACATTGTGAGAAGGAAGGGAAGGGTGAATGGGGGGAAATCAAAGGGGGTGATGAACCATGAGACACTGTGGACTCTGAGCAACCAACTGAGGGTTTTGGAGGGGAGGAAGGTGGGGTTGGGTGATCCTGGTGGTGGGTATTGAGGAGGGCACATACTGCACGGAGCACTGGGCGTGTTGCATGAACAATTAATCTTGTAACACTGAAAAAATAAACATATTTGGGGGAAAAATTTTTTAAATGTTGAAGCAAGTATTAAAATTTTACCAAACCCCTTCTTCTCACCACCATATTCATCTCCTACCTTGCACTGCACTGTAAGTAACTGCCCACATGTCAGGATGTTCAGGTTATTGGTTATTATAATCAATGGCTAACAAAGATATTAAGCACCTCACAAGTGTTAATATTCTTTTCTGTGCACTGCAAAAATAAAGTGATGTAAGCTATGAACCCTTCCTCAATAAAAGATAATCAGTTGGGGGGAACATACAGGAAATTATTTTCAAATAAGTGGTATGTCTCATGAAATCAACCATGCTCGTGTGAGAATACTGTTGGAATTACTTAAGAAAACACAAGATACTCTCTCCTTCTGAAGACTGAGATAAACTAATTCTCACACTTACCACCACCCACAACTCTGCTTTCTCCTTCTCTCAGCAAAGAAAATAGGGAAGAAGGCAGAATAGTGTGTGATTTCTCAGGATTGGGGTCAAATAAATGAGTGTTACTGAGCTTTTGTATTTTAAAGACAGTCATTTTGATGAAGTAAGAGCATTAAAGGTATGAATAGTAAATTTAAAGATTTAAATTTTAGATAGTAGTAGAAAGAAGGATTTTTGTTAAGCTCGTTCTTGCTAGAACTGCCTTTATCAGGCAAAGCAAAAAGAAATATAGAATGATAGCTTGAAAGGTGTCAAGGTCAAAGGAGGAGTTCTGAAAGTTATCCACACTTAAAATTTTTTTTTCTTCCAGATGAGAAAGAACTCACAGGCAGAGTGAAAGTAAAGATATGAAGAAATAAAGAGGGCTTACTGATGGACCATAAACCAAGACACTTCAAAGGGAAAAGGGGATGAAGAGAGAAGGAACTTTAATTTAGGATAAAAAAATATTAAGCCTTCTTTTAAGACCTGAGAGGGAATGGAAAGATGAATTAAGATAAAATATATTTTTGAATGAAGATCCAAATGTAAGGGTATTTAGTAATGGAGAAGAGATTACAGTGTGTGTGTGAGACATCTTGCCAGATTTCACTTAGCATTATCCAGTATACCCAAGCATTAAGTTTAGAGGGAATATGTCAAGAAAACAGAGAAGGTCTGCAAATAAATATGGCATTTAAAACATTGCAGTTCTCCATTGTGTCTTAAAATGTTGTTTCTTATGTTAAATGGTGGGAGCTTAAACTATGAAATTGCCTTCTTCTGACTATTGTTTACTGCTTCGAGAATTTGCAACTGTATTATGTGGATGCAGTAATGCTTTTAGAATAGGATCCAATAAAACTGTGCAATTCTCTTTATGGATTCTTGGGTAAAATTATACTATCAGGAGCAAGAAGGAGGCAATTTTTTTTTTAAAATAAACACTGATTCTATTTCATTTGTTGGGCTCTTTTTTCATAATAAATGGATCATGTCCCCTAATAAAAAATCCTCTGGCTATGGGCTAAACAATAACTTCTCAAAAAAACGTATATTTGTGTATTGTACAAAAATCTCATCCATGGTATAGTATCCAGAATTTAAATTTTAGGACTGTCTTACCAAGTAGACAGTTGAATCTCAAGAATCTCCATTCCTTTTTTATATTTTTTTAAGTTTTTTTTTTTTTTATCTATTGTCAGAGTGCGAGTGAGAGAACGAGCATGAGCAGGGGGAGTGGCAGGCAGAGGAAGAAGCAGGCTCCCCAATGAGCCGGGAGCCAGATGCAGGGCTTGATCCTGGGATTCTGGGATCATGACCTGAGCCGAAGGTTGACGTTGGCTAGCTGAGCCAGCCAGGCATCCCTAGAGACAATTCCTTATGTATGTTTGAATCCTATCATCTAGGACACAATCTAACACTTCAGAGAAGCTCAACATACACTACTACAGCCACTATTCAAAGTCCCAATATGTCCACCAGGAGCACACCATTAGACAAACAAATTAAAATTTGCCAGCTGACTATAGCAAGAGAGAATGCACTTCAGGATCACCATGGAGCATGTCAAAGGGTTTTATAAAAGGATATTTACAGGATTTGGAGGACTAGGTAAGTCATAGAAATATATTTGAAGAACTGATCAAAGTTCCTTATGAAAAACAGCAAGGTTAGAATTTATAGTTAGATAGCCTCGCAGATTACAGTTACGTTAAAATGCTAGAGAATAATAAATTGATTATAAAAACGTTCACATGCCTCCTTCCCTCTTTTGCTTTGGCCATATCACTTACTTTGGTTAATGGGACATTGATAAATATGATAATCCAGGGCTTGAAGAGTGCTTGTGCTTGGAACTCATTTTGTTTTTACTGGTAGATCCATTGTCTAAGTAAACAAGATAGCCAGCTAGATGTAAATGTAGGAGAAGATGGAGATCATTCTCCAGATGCATGATGCCTCAATCGAGTTGGTGACTGACTGGAGACAAATGAGCAAACTCAACTGAGACCAGAAGTACCATCCAGATGAATCCAACCAAAACTTCTGACTCCTAGAATTGTGCTCTAAATAAATGTTTATTGTTTTAAGTTACTAAAGTTTATAATGGTTTTATGTCTCAAAAGCTAACTGACAAAGGATCAATAAAGATAAGCCAATTTTGACAGTCTATTCATCTCCATTCAAGTGTGCAATCATTCATTAACTATGTTTAAGATTTATGTTAAACCCATGAGTTGAGGACTTTTCGTGAATAGCTGCCCACATTGGATGGCTCAAGGTTTGCTCAATCCTCCCGAACTGCCCTGAAAAGACTACCCTTTTTCAATGGATTAAAACCTTCAAATGATATCTTAAACTGAATACCAGTAAAAGCCAGTAAAATAAAAAGAAGCCCTCATCTTATTCCAGTACTTATCCTTGCATTGGAAAAATGGAATTAGTCCACAAGAGAATGAACTGAGTCTCCAATAGAGTAGAAACTCCATACAAAGATACAGTGCTAAAAAAAAAAGGAAATTTGGGAAATTTAGAACTGTCTTAGGCTGGCCTCAAAATATGGTTGGCTATCTATGTCCATATATTTTAGGTTTTTTTTGTTTCACTTATGAGAAAATTCAAAAAAAGTAACTCAAAAGTTTGTAATACATATAAATGAAAAATAATTTTGAGTAACTCAGTGCAAGTACAGCAGCTTAATTACAAGTATGAGGTGTGTAACATTTCAGTAAAGCACTGGCCCTTTTGAAGACATTGTTATAAAGTGGTGTTTTAAGTCCATATTTTGTCATGGCTATAATTTAACAGTTTAGAAGCAAAATTAATGTGTTGTGTTTCCCTTTGATTAATACAGCACATTTTATTCAAAGTGGCTTGCTAGTCCTTTTTGTTGCTGCCAAAAAGACCTGGTAGACACTGACAAGGAAATGGAATATTGTGTGGGCCAAATTTCTGACATTCATTTCCTCAGACATTAATTTAGTACAAAGGAGAATAATCTGCTGTTCACAAAGAAGAAAAAAAAATACCAACACATTTGAAGCCAAATCCTTTCACTTAAAGGTTATATGACTGAACATAATTTTCTCATGAGGGAATTTTGTTGTTTGAAATGTCTAAGACAAGAATCATCAGAAGAGAGAGTTGGCTGCATCTTGTCTATTGTAGGTCTTTGGGTAGTTAGGGGCACTGGATAAAGGAGAAAATTCCATCTGTTTGGAATCAGAATCAATTTTCGACACAAGCTGTTAAAAAAAAAAAAAAAGGCAGAGAAAGAAGCCGAACTACCCAGAGGAATATAACATTGCTAAACCAGTTTGATGGAAAATTAGAAATTATACCTGTATTTAATTAAATGTGGGCCAGAGGAGACAACCAGTTCAGGTCTTTGAAACAAAGTTAGAAATAAATAGACCTTAATCATCAGAGATTATCAAAGTGTTTTTTGAAGGTGAATTACAAAGACAAAGGGAAAAAGAGATGTTGAATATTTTTATAATGCAATTTTTAAAATTCAATCTATTAAAACTTCTTTCCTTAACTAAAAAGTAGAGGTTGAATATGACTGGAGGCATTTTAAATTAATAACAGATGTGGTAACAAAGAGCTGGTATAAATTGCTGAGGAAAACTGAATGAAGAACCTAGATTACTTACATTAGAAAATTATGCGTCTTTTAATAATTTAACAGCAAATCATTATATAGTATTGTCCAAAAAAGCAAAATAAATATGACTTTATAAACACTTTCATTGAATATACACAAATACATATGTGAAAGAGAATTCTGTTATATTAAACTGTTCTTCAATTTCCCTGATACCAGAACAAATGTTATGTTAAAAAAAAAAAATTAGCTATACAGATATTTTCTACAGAATTGGGACTTTAGAAGAATACATAACATTTTAATTTCAGGAGGTAAATAAAATTCTATTCATTACAACCTTTCTTTTACATCCAAATTACATAAGGGAGAGTACCTGGAACATGTACCCTTGAGCTAAAGTAATTGGATTCAAATCTTCTCTCTGTCTGCCAATTTATCCACATTTCTTAAGTCTTCTAAACCTTAACCAAATGAAAAGATCTACCTTATCTCATAGGCTGGTTGCAAGAATTAAATGTGAAGATATCTATAAAATGTTTAGCGTAATGCTTTTTAAAAAATTAAAGCACTAATATATGATGATAAAAGCCATTTACTATTTATTCCAACAAAAATAATATGAGATCCAAAGACTGCCTATGAATGGAGGGACTATTATAAGTCTGATTTATTTAGTCATTTTAGAATAATAGGAAAAAAAAACTTTCGTGCATTTCAATTAATTTTTCAGATTCTCAATAGGACTGCCTGTGAAAAAACATATACTCTGAGAATGAAATTATATCTATTCCCTCAAATACAAAATATTTATTAAGCAGCTAATGTGTGCCAGGAACTCCCTAAGTACTAGTTATGCCACAAGGAACAGATAGAACTCTTATTCTCATAGAGTATATATTTTAATGGGAGAAGACATATAAACCAGAAATTCGGTAAATATATATCATGTCAGATATTAGTAAATATTGCAAAATAAATAAAGCAGAAATGACTAATAAAGGCAGCTGGGAGGGTGATTTTAGCTTAAAATAAAGTAAAAGAAGATAAAATAATAAAAATAAAATAATTAATAAAAATAATTGAAATTTTCAGAAAGACTAAAAATGACATTTGAGCAAAAAGTGGAACAGGTGAGGAAAAGGTGAGGCAGTAAGCCATGAGATGAGGGAAGTACTCTTCACATAGAGGACACACCAAGTAGATAGGATGTAGGTATAAAAGAAAATGAGAAATAAAAAAGATTTCAAAATTTTTGGCCTAAGCAACTAGAAGAATGGTAGAAAAAGGGTGTGTAAACGTTGACGGACTATTGTGTATAGAGATTACTACTAAATACTAGGCATTAAGGTTAATATTAGATGGGTATTAATGATCCAAGTGGAGATATTGGAAATGAAGCTAAAATAAAAGCCACAATTAAGAGAAAATTTTAGGCTGGGGATAAAAATTTGAAATAAACATATACAGCTAGATAGTTAAGTAGTTAGTTAGAAAATATTTTTAAAAATGATCCCTGTCAGAACCCTCCTACACTGTTGGTGGGAATGCAAGCTGGTACAACCACTTTGAAAAACAGTATGGAGGTTCCTCAAAATGTTGAAAATAGAGCTACCCTATGACCCAGCAATAACACTACTGGGTATTTACCCTCAAGATACAAATGTAGTGATCCAAAGGGTCACATGCACCTGAATGTTTATAGCAGCAATGTCCACAATAGCCAAACTATAGATAGAACCTAGATGTCCATCAACCGATGAATGGATAAAGAAGAGGTGGTATATATATACAATGGAATACTATGCAGCCATCAAGAGAAATGAAATCTTGCCATTTGCAACAATGTGGATGGAACTAGAGGGTATTATGCTAAGTGAAATAAGTCAGTCAGAGAAAGACAATTTTCACGTGCTCGCTCTGATACGAAGAATTTGAGAGGCAGGGCAGGGGGTCATGAGGGGGTGGGGAAGAGAAATGAAACAAGATGGGATGGGGAAGAAGATAAACCATAAGAGACTCCTAAACTCATGAAACATACTAAGGGTGGCTGGGAGGTAGGGGGGGTAGGGTTGTGGACATTGGGGAGGGTATGTGCTATGGCAAATGCTGTGAAATGTGTAAGCCTGATGATTCACAGACATGTACCCTGGGGCAAATAATACTTATATGTTAATAAAAAATTTAAAAAAATCCCTGTCTTTAATATTTCATTTTTTAAAAGATTTTATTTATTTATTTGCCACAGAGAGAGAGATCACAAGCAGGCAGAGAGAGGCAGGCAGAGAGAAAGGAGGAAGCAGGCTCCCTGTTGAGCAGAGAGCCTGATGTGGGGCTCCATATCAGGATCCTGAGATCATGACCTGAGCCGAAGGCAGAGGCTTTAACCCACTGAGCCACCCAGGTGCCCCAATATCTCATTTTTACCTTGTTTTTCACTGAAATCTTTCAAATTCTTAAAGACTCAAGACATATATCTCACTTCTTTGAAAGCTTTCTGTGTCACAGAGCAGTCTGATTTAAGTTCTCCTCTTAAATATAGTATATGCACATCTCTCTGTCATTACAACATTACTCTGTATTTTAATTAGCTTTTTATTTGGTATTTTCATGCTAGTAGATTGAGAATTACCAACAGGAAGAACTTATATCTTAATCCTCCTTGTAGGTCTAGTGCCTAGAAAAGATGTTTAGCAGATACTTGATACTCAATTCAAGATTGAATATAGTAGTATTTTACAACTAGAAAAAGACTTTCTTATGATTTAATTAAACAGTTTATTATGTAAAACTGGAATAAGGGGGCTCAATTTTGTACAATGGTAAAGGGTGTGAAATCTTTCTAAACAGTATGAAATTCTATAAAATCAGTGATTTATATCACTAATAGTGATATATGTTTTACAAATTAGTAAATATAATTAGTGATTTATACTTTACAAAACAATTCTTATGGTTTAGTTGA
>JAPYYJ010004312.1:0-10574 GCA_028533885.1 Nasua narica
GATTTTCTGCTCCTAGAATTGCTCTTCTTCCTCTCTTCTCCCTCCTGTTGAGTATGCTGGCTTTTAAAATGATTTATTAACTATCTAAATGAACTTCTGGGTTCCGACTCTATCTCAACCTCCTACTTCTCCGCCATCTTGCTCCTCCTCCCTCTTCTACAATTTTTTATGAGTGTTCTGTAGTTCCTTGAGTACAGATCCTTTACTTCTTTGGTTAAGTTTATTCCAATTTCTCATGGTTATTGGTGCTACAGTAAATGGAATTGATACTCTAATTGCCCTTTCCATATTTTCGTTGTATTTTGTAGGAATGCGACTGATTTCTGCATTGATTTTGTATCCGGACACATTACTGAATTGCTGTATGATTTCTAGTAGTAAGGGGGTAGAGTCTTTTGGGTTTTCTATATGAAGTATCATGTCATCTATGAAGAGAGAGAGAGCTTGACTTCTTCATTGCCAATTTAAATAATTTTTATTATCTTTCTGTTGTCTGATTGCTGTTGCTAGGACTTCTAGTACAGTGTTGAACAAGAGTGGTGAGAGTGGGCATCCTTGTCCTTTTCCTGATCACAATGGGAAGGCTGTTAGCTTTTCACCATTGAGAATGATATTCACTCTGGGCTTATCATAGATAGATTTTATGATGTTGTGGGATGTTCCTTCTATCCCTGTAATTGGAAAAGATTTAATCAGGACCGATGTTGATTTTTGTCAAATGCTATTTCTGCATCCATTGAGAGGACCATGTGGTTCTTCTCAATTTTCTTATTGATTTTTTCTATGACATTGATTGATTTGCAAATGTTGAACCATCCTTGCATCCCAGGAATAAATCCCACCTGGTCATGATGAATAATCTTTATTCATTAATAATGTAACTAATAATATTTATTAATCTTTGGATCCTATTATTTAAGATATTATGGAGAATCTTTGCATCCATATTCATCAGGGATATTGGTCTGAAATTCTACTTTTGAATGAGGCCATTGCCTGGTTTGGGGATCAGGGTAATGCAGCTTCATAGAATGTGTCAGGAAGTTTTCCTTCTGTTTCTATTTTTTGAAACAGTTTCAGGAGAATAGGTATTATTTCTTCCTTGACTGTTTGGTAGAATTCCCCAGGGAATCCATCAGGTCCTAGACTCGTTTTTTGGGAGGTTTTTGATCACTGCTTCAGTCTCATTACTAGATATTTGTCTTTTTAGGTTGTCGATTTCTTCCTGTTCAAGTCTTATATGCTCATGGATTTCCAGGAATGCATACATTTCTTCTAGTTTGTTTAACTTATTGGCATACAGTTGTTGACAATAATTTTGGATGATTGTTTCTATTTCCTTTGGATTAGTCGTGATCTCTCCCCTTTCATTCATAATTTTGTCAATTAGTGTCCTCTCTCTTTTATTTTGTATTATTTTGGCCAATGGATTATCAATCTTATTGATTCTGTCAAAAAAACAACGTCTGGATTCATTGATGCATTCTACTGTTTCTCTAGTTTCTATCTCGTTGATCTCTGCTTTAATCTTGTTTATTTCCCTTCTTGTGCGTGGGATTGGCTTAATTTGTTGTTGATTTTCCAGTTCTTTAAGGTGTAAAGAGAGCTGTTGTATACACGATTTTTCAATTTTTTTGAGTGAGGCTTGGATGACTATGTATTTCCCCCTTAAGACCGCCCTTGCTGTATCCCATAGGTTTTACATCGATATGTCTTCATTCTCATTGGTCTCCATGAATTGTTTTAGTTCATCTTTAATTTCCTCATTGATCCCAGCATTCTTGAGCAGGTTGGTCTTTAGTTTCCATGTGTTTGAATTCCTTCCAATCTTTTTTTTTTTTTGCATTTGGGTTCCAGTTTCAATGCATTGTGGTCTGAAAAAATGCAGGGAATCATCTCAATCTTTTGGTACTGTTTAGTCCTGAATTGTGCCCCAGCATGTGATCTATTTTGGAGAAAGTTCCATGTGTGCTTGAGAAGAATTTGTACACTGTTGTTTTAGGGGGGAATGTTCTGTATATATCTATGAGGTCCATGTGGTCCAATGTTTCATTCAAAGCTTTGTTTCTCTATTGATTTTCTGTTAGATGATCTGTCTCTTACTCTGAGTGGTGTGTTATGGTCTCCTACTATTAATGTTCATATCATTATGAGTATTTTGATTAACAGTTGGCTTATGTAGTTGGCTGCTCCTATATAGGGGGCATAAATGTTTACAATTGTTGAATCTTCTTGGAAGATAGACCTTTAAGGATGATGTAGTGTCCTTCTGTATCTATGACCACAGTCTTTACCTTACAATCTAATTTATCTGATATAATCTGATATGAGATTTGCTACCCCAGCTTTCTTTTCAGGACCATTGGCATGAAAGATGGTCCTTCATTCCTTCACTTTCAGTCTGGATGTATCTTTTGGTTCCAAATGTGTCTCTTGTATATGGATGGCATATGGACGGTTACTGTTTTTTTTTTTTTTTTATCCATTATGTAACCCTGTGCCATTTTAGGGGAGCCTATACGCTATTCACATTTGAGTGTTTATTGAAAGATGAGTGTTTATTGACATCATGTTGCCTCTGAAGTCCTTGTTTCTGTAGATGGTAAATTTCTTTTCTAAGTCACTCATGTCTTCTTTCTACTTTTATAGAATCCCCTTTAATATTTCCTGGAGTGCCGGGTTGGTGGTCACGTACTCTTTTACTTCTTGATGGTCTTGGAATATCTTTATGTTTCCATCCATTTTGAATGTGTGCCTTGCTGAATAGAGTATTCTTGGCTCCATGTCTTCTCATTTTATGCTTCCAACATATCATGCTTGCACTTTCTGTCTTGCCAGATTTCTGTGGACAGGTCTGAATTTATTCTGATGGTTCGTCCTCCATTTGTAAGGGATCTCTGTCCCGTAGCTGCCCTCAGGACTTTTTGTCTAAAATTGTAACTTGCAAATTTTACAATGATGTGTCTCCCTGATTTCCTGACTCATTTATCATGGCTGGGGTCCTTTCCACCTCTAGGAAATGAACACTTCTTACATTCCCCAGATTGTGGAAATTTTCATTCAGAATGTGGTTAGGTATATCTTCTAGTCTTCTGTCTTTCTCTATCCCCTCTGGGATTCCAATAATTCAGATGTTGCAAGATTTCATGGTGTCATTTATTTCCCTAAGTCTGTTCTCATGATTCCTGAGCAGTCTGCTCCAGCTTTCTTCCTCACCTTTCATCTCAACCATTTTATCCTCTAGATCACTAATTCTATCCTCTGTCTCCATAACTCTAGCTGTTAGACTGTTTACTTTGGATTAGATCTAACAGACAGCATTTTTTACATCATCTATACTGGCTTTCATTTCTGCCCTTAGAGATTCTATGTTGTCATTAATATTTTTCTCCATCCTAGACATTGCCTGGATAATTGTCACCCTGAATTGCCCTTCTGATATACTGTTTACATCCATATCCAATAGTTCTGAGGGAGAGGGTGCAGTCTCTGGGTTTTTCCGCTGTTGGGTGATCCTCCTCCTAGTCATTTTGATGAGAAGTGGATGAGAGGATAAATAGCTGGATATATCACCCACAACCCAAGCAGGGTGCACTCTGGAAGGTTTTGAAGCAATTGGGATTCACCCCCAAAAATATAGAATAAGGATAAAAAAATAGAGAGAAAGAGACAAAGAAGAAATCCCAGCCAGAATGGGCCCCCAAAATAAGATTTAGAAGGTATGTAATCAAACATGAACAAACATAATAGACCATCAAAAGTATATGACGATAAATAAAAGAATCTAGTGAGAATTAACCCCAAGAATAAGATTTATATAATACCAGAAAAAAGCAAATATGTAGAAACACCGACAGAAGGATAAGATAGGAGGGTGGCTATAACTCTTCACAAGTGAGGAAGGTTATATCAGGTCTTCCTGGGTTTATGGTTGTATTAAGACTCTAGTTGTTATGTTAAGTATTTAAAAAAATTAAAAGAAACCAAAGAAATGTGAAAGCAATGAATAAAAAAATAGAAAGAGAATAAGAAAAGAAACTTGTATCTATGAAATATACTTGTTTGAGGCTATTATCAGGAGCTTAATATATTGATTTCCCCTGATGTTGGGGGTTTAAAATTTTAAGGGGACCCTTTGTTTACTGTCCTTTTGTTTTTTGACTTTTCTTCTGAGTGAGGGGCCTGCTGCATTGTTTTCCAGTCAATCTTGCTTGGGTTGAGTTACCCTGCCCCCCAGTCAAGGGGCTGAGCTCTGTGGAACCTGGTTTCTCAGTCTTTTGCTCTTTGTAAGTTTTTGGCCTTTTGTAGCTTTTTCACCTTTCCAGAGAGTCCAAGCAAGGAATCTTCCTGGAATTACCCAGACCTCAAGGTCACAGGGAAGCCTCAATCTGCTCCCCTCTAGGTGTTCAAGAACACACACTCCTCTCCGCAAAATTCTGCTGACAGCGTAGCCTGTCAGGGGTGGTGAGTGACCCCATGGCCTATCTATGTCTCCACGGGTGCTCGCCGGGGAGATTAGGCTGCCTGTCTGTGTTCTCTGGGGCCAGGCTGGGATCGCCAAGACCCTGCAGTGTGCCCCAAATATCGTGGTTGTGAATTCCTTCAGTCCAGACAGCAGGGAGTATAGAGCAAAGCTGTAGCCTCCTGGACCACAGCAGACTCTCTAAAGGCACTTGCAGGTGTGTGCCCAGCCCACATATTGTTGCAGAGTTTGGAAAGCTGCAGGTTCATGAACCACAGACTGGATTCCCCCACCAGTCTCACTTTGGGGTGCTCCGTCCTGGGAACATGGACCCAGGTCAGTACCTGTGACCGCCCTCTTCCACTAGTTGCTCCTCTGAAACTTTTGCTCTTTTTAAGTGTTTTTAACTGGACTCTATGTTAATGCTGGTCCTCAATCACTGGGTACTTTCCTTTGGGGTATTACTGTCCTTAGATCACTTCTGGTGGCTCTCTCCCCCTTTTGTTTATCCTCCTTTATCGGTTTAAGTGTCCCCACTTTGCTTTAACTCTCCATTGCTGTCTTCTTGTCTAGTAAAGATCCAGGCGTGAGAAATCTTGCTCCTCAGGGTGATTTCATGGGTGTTCAGCGTGTTCTTATTGATATCCAGCTCACTATTGGGGACAGGTTGCAACAGGATCACTTACTTCTCCACCATCTTGACCCCCTCCTATGAAATTGTCTCACACAGCTTTTAATCACTGATCACATTTACTTATTTTTGTTATGTATTTATAATTTATTTATTATTTTAAATTTTAATTCAACTATAGTTAACACCCAGTGTTATGCTAATTGAAGTTGTAGAATAGAGTGATTCAAAATTCTCTACATTACTCATTTCCCATCAAGATTAATTTACTCTTGGGGCACTTGGGTGGCTCAGTGTGTTAAAGCCTCTGCCTTAGGCTTAGGTCATGATCTGAGGGTCCTGATATCACGCCCTGCATCAGGCTCCATACTCAGCAGGGAATCTGCTTCTTCTTCTCTCTCTGCCTGCCTCTCAGAGTACCTGTTATCTCTCTTTCTGTCAAATAAATTAATAAAGTCTTTAAAAAAAAACGATAAGTGTACTCCTAATCTCTTACACCTGTGTGACCCATTTTCCCACCCACCTCCCCTCTATAACCATCTTTTTTTTCTAGACTTGTTTTCTTTGTTCGTTTCACTTTTTCTTTTTTACTTTATTAATTTCGTTTCTTAATTCTCACGTATGACTAAAAATCACATGATATTTTTCTTTCTCTTATTGGATTATATTTCTTTGACTCTCTCCCGTTTACTTAATTGAATTATTCATTTCTTTGGTATTGAGTCATGTAAGAACTTTATATATTACAGACAACAATCATTTACCAGATATCTTATTTGCAAATACCTTCTCTTTTTTTCTTGATGGATTCCTTCATGTGCAGCTTTTTATTTTGATATAATCCTAGTGTTTTATTTTTGCATTTGTTTCCTTTTCTTCAAAGGAATAATGTTAAATATAGAAAAATGTTACTGTGGCCAATATCCAAAAGTTCCTGCTGATACTCTCACCTAGAATTAATGTTTTCAGATCCTAAATATAGGTCCATATGCCATTTTGAGGTTTTTGGTTTTTTTTTCTGTATGGTATACGAAATTGTTCCAATTTTTTTATTTTTGCATGCAGCTGTCCAGTTTTCCTAACACTATTTATTGAAGACACTATCTTTTCCCAGTAGATATACTTTCCTATTTTGTCAAATATTAATTGGCCATATTATTGTGGACTTACTTGTGGGTTTAATATTCTGTTCCACTGATATATGTGTCTATTTTTGTGCAAGTATTATACAGTTTTAACTACTGCAGCTTTATAATAGCACTTGAAATCTGAAATTGTTACACCTCCAGCTTTGTTTTTCTTTTTCAAGATTGCTTTGGCTATCCAGGGTCATTTGTGGTTCCATATAAATTTTAGGATTATTTGTTTTAATTCTGTGAAAAATGATTTTATTTAATGCATAGATTGCTTTGGTAGTTATAGACATGTTCACAACTATATGTTCTTCCAATTAATGTACATGGGGTGTCTATCCATGTGTTTCTGTCACCTTCAATTACTTTCAAAATTACAATATTTTAAAATTTTTAGAGAATAGCTGTTTGACCTTTTTGGCTAAGTTTATTCCTACTTATTTTATGAATTTAGTGCAATTTTAAATGAGGTTATTTTCTTAATTTCTCTTTATGCCACCTTATTTTTGGTGTATAGAAATGCAATGGATTTCTATGCAGTTATTTTGTTTCCTGCCAACTATTCAAATTCTTTTAAAAGTTCTAGTGGATTTTTGATAAATTCCTTATGATTTTAAATATGTAGAATCATTTTCTTTGCTAAAGTATATTTTCACTTCTTCCACACTAGTTTGGATGTATTTTATTCCTTTTTCTTTTGTTGCTGTAGCTAGGACATCAAGTCGTATCTTGACTAAAAGCACTGAGAGTGGACATCTTTGTCTTTTTCCTGACCCTAAGTGAAAAGCATTCTACCCACCCCACTAGAGTATGATTTAGCTGTGTTTCTTTTCATATATGTCCTTTATTAGAAACCATTGCTTCCCTGAGACTACTTTGTTAAGGATTTTAATCATGAATGGATGTTGACTGCCTTCAAATGCTTTTGTGCATCTGTTGAAATGATCATTTGTTTTTTTATCTTTTCTTTTATTAAAGTAATTCACATATTCATTGATTTGAAATAAATTTCTGCCTTTGCACCCCCAGAAAAAAACCATTGATCATGGTGAATAATATTAGTTTTCTGGATGTTGAGCTTTACAGTTTTTATGTTTTTTTGGAAACTAACCTTTTATTATATATGTAACTTGCATATATCTTCTCGTTCCATATGTTGCCTTTTGCTTTTCTAATTTCTTTTTTTTCTCCAGATACTTTTATTTTATTTTTTTCAGTGTTACAAGATTCATTGTTCATCTACCACATCCAGTGCTCCATGCAATCAAGAAAATGCATTGCTTTTTAGTTTTCTTGATTTTTTTTTCCTTTACAGTGCAGGAATTTTGTTTTGATAAAGTCCCAAATTTATTTTTACTTTTGTTTCCTTGCCTCAGGAGGTATATCTGATAAGAACATACTATTGCTAATGTCAAGGAGTTTACTCCCTTTGTTCTCCTCTAGAATTTTAATTGTTTTCTGTCTCACATCTATATCTTTAATCCAGTTTGAATTTATTTTTGTGTATGTTGTACAAAAGTTGCCCAGTTCTATTCTTTTGAGTTTTGCTTTCAGTTTTCCCAATACCATTGAAAAGATTGTCTTCTTTTTCCCTTGGATATTCTTTACTGCTTTGTCAAAGTCTATTTGACCATATAGTTATGGATTCATTTCTGAGTTTGTTATTCTGTTCTATTGATCCATGTGTCTGTTTTTGTACCAGTACCATACTGACTTCATCACTACTGCTTTGCAATATAACTTGAAGTCTGGAATTGTATTGCCTCCAGCTTTGATTTGACTTGATTTGATTTTTTTCAAGTTTACTGTAGCTATTCAGTTTCTTTAAATGCTTTGGGTAGAATAGACATTTTAAAATGTTTGTTTTTCCAGTCCATGATCGTGGGATGTCTTTCCATTTCTTTTCATCATCAATTTCTTTCATCAGTATTTTATGGCTTTCAGAGTACAAAACTTTAACCTCTTTGGTTAAATGTATTCTGGTGTTTTATTTTGGCTGACCTATCCTTCATGCCAGGTGTCTGCAGAGTCTCTCCTTGCCTGATGTGGGCAGTATTTGGTCCCAGGCCTGAATATTGAGAGTTTTAACTAGTTGTGCTCTTGTCTGTTTATAAAATGAGAGCTGACATTACTTGCACAAGCTCCAGGGTCCTGTAGAACTCTGTGGTGAAGAAACATGATGTGTACAGGTATTTGGGTTAGTTTTCTGGGGGAGGGGGCCGCCGTGATAGGACTGAGACAAGCATGAATGATCGACAGCCCCCCAGAGCACTGGAGTGTGGAGCTTGGGTAAGCAATAGAGGTAGCAAGAGTTGGAGTTGTGCAGCAGTAGAGGAAATGGTACCAGCTAGTTCCTTTGCCCCAGAGAAGTGTCTCCATGAGTGCATCTTCTCAGATATGCATTCTAAGAAAAGTGAATAATCTTCCCTCTCTGTGCCCCCAGGATTCTTCAGATCATTGTTTCCATGTTGTTTGCCCATGGGTTGTTTGCATACCTTCTTTTCAGAAGCACTCCAATCTCTATCCCAGCCTAGACCACTGGCCTTTAGATCTCCAGGCTATAAGACCCACTGTTGACAAGAGCTCATGATAGTCAGGCTTTCTTATGTTCTAAGCCAAAATCCCTGGGAAACTTTTCTCCTTGTGAGTTACCCTGTGTATGCCTCTCTCACCTTTCTCCATGATCACAGCTACCTCTCATCTTCAGCGCCCACCATCCATTTCTCCACTAAACCATGTCTCTTCACTTCCATCCTTTTTCAGTGAGGTCTTTCCCCTCCTTTTCATTGTGGAGTTTGCTCTCTCAGTTTTCAGGACTGTTTCTTGGGCATTTATGGTGATTTCATACTTACCTTGTATTCATGGGGCAAAACAAAGGTAGGATCCTCCTACTCCACTGCCATCTTCCTCTTTTGCTGTACTTTTCTGATCTTTCTTTCACAATTTTCTGGCTTTCTTTAGTGATATACCTAAATTTCTTTTGCTTTATTTTAGCATATCTATTTTGGTTTTTGATACGTGGTTACTGTTTGGTTTGTATATAACTTCTTCTGTATATAGCAGTCTATATGAGGTTAAGATTGCTTAAGTGAATCCATTCTTTACTCTCCTTCCATCCATGTTTTAGGTATACGGTGTTATAATGTACATATTTCTAGTTTGTGAGTCCTTTGACTGATTTTTTTAAATCTACTTATTATTAGTTATTTGTGCTTCCTACTTATCTTACTCTTTTTTGGTCTCTCCATTCCATTTAGAGAGTCCTTTCACATTTGTAGGGTTGGTTTAGTGGTCATGCATTCCTTTATTTTTTTTTTTTTTTATGTCTGGGAATTATTTATTTCTCCTTGTATTCTGAATGATATCTTTGGTGGGTGAAGACAGTATTCTTGGCCACATTTTTTTCCTTTCAGGACTTTGAATATATCCTGCCTCTCCCTTCTAGCTAGCATTCTTTTTTCTGCTGAAAAATCAGCTGATAGCTTTATAAGATTTCCCTAGTATGTAACTACTTTTTTTTTTTTTTTGGACTGCTTTTAAAATTCTCTATTTATCACTATTTTGTGTCTCTTTAATATGTGTCTTGGTATGGACTTTATTGAGTTGATGTTGATGGAGTTTCTCTGTGTCTCCTGGATCTGGAAGTCTGTTTCTTTCTCCTTATTTGAGAAGTTGTTAGCTATATCTCTTCAAACACATTTTCTGGCTCCTTTTCTCTATCTTCTCCTTCTGAGATCCCTGTACACACGTATTATTACACTTGACATCATTGTTGAGTTCCCTAAGTCAATTCTCATTTTGTATTTTTTTCTCTCTGCTGCTCAGCTCCATTACTTTAGATTATTCTGTCCTCTAGTTTACTGATTCATTCTGCTTCCTCTTGCTTGTTCTTTATTCCACTTGGCATATTTTAAATTTCAGTTATTATGTTCTTTCTCTCTACCTATTTGTATATTTTTCTGCGTTTTTTTTTATCTCTTTGTTAAGGGTCTCTTGATGTCCTCCACTCTGTAGAGGACTGTCCAGTGTATGTGTCTTTCTCTCCCCTGTCAGTGTCCCTCACTCACACACACAGTTCTTTAGGACTGTTTAGCTCTTTGCCCCTCCCACTTTATGTGATGTGGTCTCTTCTCTACATTTAGTTGTGGGGTTTGTTTTGGCAATGTTTGGGTATTTTCTGGATTATTTACACTGATGCAAATGATATCTTGTTGTATCCACGGGACAATTGCGTTTAGGGTCCTCCTACTCCACCATTTTCCCTAAAATCCACAATTACTAAATTTGAAAAAAAAATAATAAAAGCCTCAAGTTCTGTTCCAATAGGGAGATTCAGGAAGACTCTGAA
>JAPYYJ010004313.1:0-10572 GCA_028533885.1 Nasua narica
GAAGCTTCTACAAAGACATGAATTCATCCTCCAAAGGTTTATCACTAGCATTACTGTTTCAGCTAGAAAAGAACATGCATGCACTATAGTGATTATATTTTCATTTCTTCACTTCTTACTTCACATCCCTCCCAAACGAAACTTGAAGACCCAGAGATCATCTTTTTATACAGTAGTTCCCCCTTATTTGTGGTTTTGCTTTCCACAGTTCGGTTATCCTGGGTCACCTGCTGTAGGGAAGCTGATGATCCACCTCATGACGAATCAGTGGAAGGTCAATTGTAGCCAGCCTAACTCTGCATCATGTTTGCTACATCATCCTTATGTTATCACAAGGCATTTTATCACCTCGCACCATCGGAAGGGTGAGTATAATAAGATACTTAGAAGGAACTAGATTTATATAACTATTATTACCATATATTGTTACAATGGTTCTGTTTTATTATTAGTTATCGTTGCTAATCTCTGACTGTGACTAATTTATAAATTTAATGTTACCATTCTTATGTAGAGGAAGAAACGTATTATATACAGGGTTCAGTAAGTACTATCTGTGGTTTCCCGCATCCACTGGGGGTGTTGGAACGTTTCCTCTGCAG
Source organism: Nasua narica (assembly GCA_028533885.1). NCBI lineage: Eukaryota > Metazoa > Chordata > Mammalia > Carnivora > Procyonidae > Nasua > Nasua narica. The sequence goes on from JAPYYJ010004313.1 coordinate 603, forward strand.
ATAAGAGTGGACTGCTGTATCTAAACATATTTAATATTTTTGTAAGTGATTTCAGTTCTTCAACTGTGCTATAGTCTGTTTGGCCTATATGTTATTTGTTCCTTGTGTAAACTTATCCCCTTTCTCCAAAAAGTCTCCATCTCATTACTAAATCTGGGATTTCCTACCAACCTCTAAGAATTAGTAAAACTGCTTCTCTTTGGGCTAACTTATTCCTAGGGTTTATCTACTCATTTGGGTGTGGTTTGCCATATGAAGTGATTCTCTGGAGTTTGGATAATAGGATTAAGTGTTGTCTACCAACTCCCTCTCTAATTTAACGTTAAAGTATTTTATGATGTATTAAGAAATTTGAACATTTTCCTTGAAGGGAATGGAGCTGTTTGGAATTGTAAAGTTGTCAATGATACAAAGAATGAATTGAATATCTGGAAGCAGGGAAACCAATTAGGAAGATTTTGCATTAACAAAATCCTAACCAAAGACTTGAAAGTATGGCAAAGGAGAGATTTGTGTGAGACAAAATCAGGTAAAACCAGCATCACATGGAGATCAATTGCATAAAGGAAATATGAAATGGAAAGAAATAAGAGAGACTCCATTGTTTATAGCTTGGTCATTTGAGTAGCCAGTGAAGCAAATAATTAACATAAAAAAATGAGAGAAAAACATTTTCGGAATGTGTCTATTTTTATTTGAGGTCAGTGAGAGAGTTTGGGTAGATAAATTTGAGTTTCTAAATCTTGGGTTTGAAATTTCAATAATGATGGATATCAAAATGAAAATATATAGAAAGTTTTTGGAAACACAAATCATTAATAGAGGTGAGGCTAAAGATAAATAATTTGGAAGGTTAAAGACACTGAAGTAATAGTTTAAGCCTGAAAGAAGACATCCTTTCTTAATTAGACCCAGCAAATAGACTAAATCAGAAGGCCAAAAAAAGGAAATTTGCTAAAGCAAGCATTTAATGCGCTAGGAGTACATGTGGATTTTAACTGCTTAGCCTTCATATAATTAATACAGTACTGATAGTGTAATAAAAATTTGCTATTATGGCAAATGTTCATCTGATGAATATTTATCAAGGATGCTATTCACTTACTCATAGATTCACTCAAAAAATTTTGACTGAGGCCCTTGTATGCACAGGCTAGAGGACAATGAGATTGCAAAGGTAAGCCAAACAGACCGAAAAGAGAAATCCCTGCCCTCATGGAGTTTATGTTCTCAAAGGAGAAGACAGTAACAAAAAAAAAAAATACATAAAATTTATAGATACAAAGATACTTCATGGAAAAAAAGCAGAATGAGAAGAGCATTTTGGACTAAGTCTTAAGGGAGAAGTAGATTAACATGTCATGAAAGCCAAGGACAGAGTCAAAAAAAAGTAGGCCAAAAAGTGATCATTATGACTAGCAGTGTTGTCATTATCAAAGTTAATGCTGATGTTGGTAAAACCAGCTTCAGTAGAGTGGTGGTAGCAGAAGCCAGGGTGAAGGAAGATTGCCAGGCATGTTGAAACCAATTTGAAATTGGTGATCATGAATTTATGGAGACTTTGAAATGTATGATTTTCTTCCAGCAGCTTGGTAGTAGTCTTCCTGCAGACACAAAGAAGGTATATGGTTCAGTTCATCCAGGATTGGAGTTTTGCCGGGAGGGTGAAAAAAGAACAAGAGTTAAGGGACTTTGGTATTTCGGCAAGTGTGATTTACTTGATAGACTGTGAAATCTGAGCTGGTCCAGGGGAGAAGTAAAGACAAGAGGAAGGCTTTAGCAAGTCAAATATGCAGATGAAGTTGGAATAAGCTTCCAACTAGCTATGGCAAGCTAGAAGGATGGAAGGAAGCACTATTTTAGAGAATGGGTTTTCAGGGGCAGAACAATTTTGGCTGTTGACCATGTTCAGGGTGTGGCCATGTGAGTGGGAAGTTGAGGTCGAGTGTAGAGAGAAGCTAATTTGAGTGCCCAGAACTCTGCCAGTTTATGTCTCTCGTTCTTTGGTACTTATAAATAGCACCAACTTCTACCTTCAAAAATATCTTGACTTGGAAAATAAACTATATGGTCCAAGTGGAATTTTTATTGCTTTGATATTAATTGAATAAAATGTAACTCAGCATAGAATATCAATTTTAGGAGCACCTGGGTAGTGCAGTTGGTTAAGAGTCCAACTCCGTTTTAGCGCAGGACATAAGATTGAGCCCTGCATCGGGCTCCAAGGGAAGAGTTTGTTTGAGACTCTCTCTCCCTCTCCCTCTGCCTCTTCCCACCATGCTTGCACTCGTGGTCTTGCATTTGCTCACTCTCTCGAAATAAAATAAGTCTTGAAAGAATATCAATTTTAATAACACATTAAATATAAATTTATTAAAGGGAACTATAATGGATTATATTCACAAATTCCTGTTACATTTAACATTTTCAGGTATCTTTTTCATTTTGGCAATAACTTTAGCTCCCCGGGGCATTTAAGGTACTTGAAATTAAAGCCAAATTATCACAATTTTGCAATTCTGATACAATCATCACTGGATGCTAAAACTGAAAATGGGGCTCCAGTTACTGTGCAGATAATGAACATTCCAGGCAAAGGTTTACAAAAAAGGCCTTTAGCTTTGGTTTCTAATCTGAAGTTCCTCTTCCAGTCATCCACCAGTTAGACCAGTCCCTAGCTGGGATTGGGGCTCTTCCTTGTCAGTACCCTCATCCTATTCTTCCTAGACATAATTGCCCGGATTTTGAAATATTTGCTAATATCTTGGTCTTCCTGGCCAGCCCTGCCCAACTGTTGAATTCCTCTGCCACTTATATTAGATCATTTGTGTCCCTATTTGTCAGAACTAGGGCTGGAGATTCCTACTTAGCCCTAGCCTCCTTTATATTTCACCCTTGACTAAATAACCACATCAGTATTTTGTAGTTTTTAGAGCTTTCTCAGCAACTGGACCTTGGCTACCCTGCTTCAAATAATAAAATATCATAATAAATTAATCCTAAGATAGAAAAAGATAGCTCTTCACTACTAAAGGCTTTCTTTATCACTGTGTCTCCAGATCAATAATTCTTTCCCTTCCTTTAATCCCAGAGCTTACCTTAATGATAACACCTTTACATTGTATTGCATTCATCTTTATAAAGCTGTCTCTCTCATTGTATTTTATGGGCAGTGACTATGTTTTATTTTTCTGTATTTACCTGAATGCCTAATATAATAACTAGTAGATAACAGGCATTAATTTTAGAGGCTCAAAGGATCTGGCTCTGCTACTCTCTACTCTTAGTTTTCGTCACCTCAAATTCATAAACACCATCCTTACTTACAGAGATTTTGGTACCAGGCTCACAGTTTTTTCTTCTACCTCAACCTCTATGATTATTTTGGTTACATCACTGTCCCCATCAGTGACCCATTCAATACTGTGGTCTTTCAGTTCCTCAACTCCATGTATAAAAAAAAAATTTCAAAAACTTTAAATTGATACCACTCTGTGGCAAATTTCCTTAGAATTGTCCTTGAGAAACTCCTACGAATATGTTATTAGAACTATTATTCCAATGTGAACTTTACTTAATAATGACATTATATTTAGATGCATCAAAATTTATGGTCCAAAGTCAAACCTGACAATCTCTGCCTTTTGAGTTGGTTTTTTATCCCATATACATTTAACATTATTACAAATATATTTGAATTTATGTCACAGCTTTACTGTTTTCTAGTCTTGTGTCTCTTTTTGTTTTATTCTTTTTAATTTTTAAAAAATTTTCAAATTTTTAAAAAACTTTAAAACTTTAAAATTTAAATTCAGTTAATTAACATATAATGTATTATTAGTTTCAGAGGTAGAGTTCAGTGATTCATCAGTCTTATATGATACTTAGTGCTCATTAATTACATCATATGCCCTCCTTAATGTCCATCACCCAGTTACCCCAACCCCCCACCACCCTCCCCTCCAGCAACCCTCAGCTTGTTTCCTATGATTAAGAGACTCTTATGGTTTATTTCCCTCTCTGATTACATCCTGTTTTACTTTTCCCCTCTCTTTCCCTCTGCTTCTCTGTTTTGTTTCTTAAATTCCGCATATGAGAATTGTCTTTCTCTGACTGACTGACTTTGCTTAGCATAATACCGTCTAATTCCATTCACATCATTGCAAATGGCAAGATTTTTTTGATGGCTGAGTAGTATCCCATTGTGTGTTTGTATGTATGTGGGTGTGCGTCTCACATCATCTTTATCCATTCATCTGTCAATGGACATCTGGGCTCTTTCCATAGTTAGGCTATTGTGGACATTGCTGTTATGAACATTGGAGTGCAGGTGACCCCTCAGATCACTACATTTGTATCTTTGGGGTAAATCCCTAGTAGTGCATTGCTGGGTCATAGGATAACCCTATTTTCAACTTTTTTTTTTTAATGTTCAATTAGCCAACATATACTAAATCATTAGTTTTTGATGTAGTGTTTAATGATTCATTAGTTGGGTATAACACCCAGTGCTCTATTTTCAACTTTTTGAGGAACCTCCATACTGTTTTCTAGAGTGGCTGTAGCAGCTTGCATTCCCACCAACAGTGTAAAAGGGCTTCCCTTTCTCTGCATCTTCGCCAATAACTGATGTTTCCTGATTTCTTAATTTTAGCCATTCTGACTGGTGTGAGGCGGTATCTCATTGTGATTTTGATTTGTATTCCCCTGATGCCGAGTGATGTTGAGCATTTTTTCATGGGTCTGTTGGCCATCTGTATGTCTTCTTTAAATTATTTATTTATTTATTTATTTATTTATTTATTTATTTATTTTGACCACAGGAGATCACAAGTAGGCAGAGAGGCAGGCAGAGAGAGGGGGAAGCAGGCTCCCTGCTGAGCAGAGTGTCCGATGTGGGGCCTCGATCCCAGGACTCTGAGATCATGACCTGAGCCAAAGGCTGAGGCTTAACTCACTGAGCCACCCAGGTGCCCCTGTATGTCTTCTTTAGAAAAATGTCTTTTTATGTCTTCTGCCCATCTCTTGACTAGATTTTTTGTTTTTTGGGTGTTGAATTTGGTAAGTTCTTTAAAGAGTTTGAATACTAGCCCTTTATCTGATAAGACATTTGCAAATATCTTCTCCCATTCCATGGGGTTTTTTTTTTTTTTTGGTTTTGTGGACTGTTCCTTTGCTGTCCAAAAGCTTTTTATCTTGATGAAGTCCCAGTAGTTTATTTTTGACTTTGTTTCCCTTGCCTTTGGAGACATGTCCAGCAAGAAGTTGCTGCAGACAAGGTCACAGAGGTTGCCGCCTGTGTTCTCCTCTTGGATTCTGATGGATTCCTATCTCACATTTAGGTCTTTCATCCATTTTGAGTTTATTTTTTGTATTTTTGTATATGGTATAAGAAAATGGTCCAGTTTCATTCTCCTGCATCTGGCTGTCCAATTTTTCCAATACCATCTGTTGAAGAGCCTATTTTTTTTCATTGGATATTCTTTCCTGCTTTATTGAAGATTAGTTGAGCTGTTGAGAGTTGAGGGTCCATTTCTGAATCCTCTGTTCTGTTCCATTGATCTATGTGTCTCTTTTTGTGCCAGTACCATACTGTCTTGATGATTACAGCTTTGTAATAGAGCTTGAAGTCCAGAATTGTAGTGCCATCAATTAAGATGTTGGTTTTCTTTTTCAACATTCCTTTGGCTATTCAGGGTCTTTTCTGGTTCCATACAAATTTTAGGATTATTTGTTCCAGCTCTGTGAAAACAGTTGATGGTATTTTGATAGGGATTGAATTGAATGTATAGATTGCTCTAAGTAGCACAGATATTTTAACAATATTTGTTCTTCTAATCCATGAGCATGGAATGTTTTTCTATTTCTTTGCATCTTCCTCAATTTCTTTCATGGGTGTTCTATAGTTTTCTGAGTATGGATCCTTTGCCTCTTTGATTAAGTTTATTCCTAGGTATCTTAATGGTTTTCAGTGCAATTGTAAATGGGATAGACTCCTTAATTTCTTTCTTCTCATTGTTAGTGTATAGTAATACAACTGATTTCTGTGCATTGATTTTTTTAAAGATTTTGTTTATTTATTTAACAGAGAGAGAGAGACAGAGATCATAAGTAGGCCGAGAGACAGGCAGAGAGAGAGGGGGAAGCAGGCTCCTTGCTTAGCAGAGAGCCCGATGCGGGGCTCTATCCTAGGACCCTGAGATCATGACCTGAGCAGAAGGCAGAGGGTTTAACCCTACTGAGCCACCCAGGCGCCCCTGTGCATTGATTTTATACCCTTCCACTTTGCTGAATTCCTGTATGAATTCTAGCAATTTTGGGGTGTAGTCTTTTAGGTTTTCCACATAGAGTTCATGTCATCTGGAAAGAATGAGAGTTCGACTTCTTCTTTGCCAATTCTGATGCCTTTTATTTCTTTTTGTTGTTTGATTGCTGAGGCTAGGACTTTTAGTACTATGCTAAGTAACAGTGGTGGTATTTTGTGAATTTGCTGAATTCTTGTAACAATTCTAGCAATTTTTTATGGAGTCTTTTGGGTTTTCTATATAGAGTATCATGTCATCTGCAAATAGTGAAAGTTTGACTTCCTCCCTGCTGATTTGGATGCCTTTTTTGTTGTTGTCTGATTGCTGAGGGTAGGACTCCCAGTACTATGTTAAATAACAGTGGTGATAGTGGACATCTCTGCCCTGTTCCTGACCTTAGGGGAAAAGCTCTCAGTTTTGCCCCATTGAGAATGATATTCGCTGTGGGCTTTCATATATGCTTTTATGATAGTGAGATATGTTCCCTCTATCCCTATACTGTGATGAGTTTTAATCAAGAAAGGATGCTAGTACTTTGTCAAGTGCTTTTTCTGCGTTTATTGAGAGGATCATATTGTTCTTGTCCTTTCTTTTATTTATGTAGTATATCACACTGATTGATTTAGAGATGTTGAACTACCCTTGCAGCCCAGGAATAAATCCCACTTGGTCATGATCAATAATCCTTTTAATGTACTATTGGATCCTATTGGCTAGTATCTTGTTTTGTTCTTTCTTAAATGTCTTCTTCTGGATTAACTGCGTATTTTCTAACATACCATTTTAATTCCTTTATTGATTTTTAACTATGTTTTTGAGTTATTTTTCTTGGTAGTTGCTCTAAGAATTGCTATACCTATCTTAATTTATCAGAATATATTTGAGATTTATACTAACTTAATTTCAGTGAGGTACAGAAAAATTGCTCAACTATAGTTCCATTCTTTGTTACAAATCCAACAGTACAGTGTTATAATTATTGTTTTATATAATCATATGTCTTTTGAAAAAATTAATAAAATAAAAAATATATTTACCAAGTTTTAATATTAATATTCTTAACCAGTTCCCATACTCTTCATGCCTTCCTGTGGATTTGAGTCACTGTATGATGTCACTTCCCTGCTCCACTATAATTTCCTTCTTTCCCCACTTTGTACTATTATTGTTAAATATATATCTCTATGCTATAAGCCCCCAATTCATATTTATATCAATGTACATAACCTATAAATCCCATATTCAATTTTATATGTATTATTTTGTGCTGTTTTATTTATTTATTGTTTTGTGCTACTGTTTTTAAAAATCAATTAAGAGGAACAAAGAGAAGACATGGAATTATGCTATCTTCTGTAATTGCTATGTAATTGTCTTTACTGGCACTCTGTTTTTTCATGTGGATTCAAGTTATAGTCTAATGTCCTTTCGGTTTGAAGAACTTCAGTTAGTATTTCTTGCAAGGTAGGTCTGCTAGCAGCAAATTTTTTCAGTCTCTGTTTATCTGGAAATATCTTGCTTTCTAAGTTTTGAAGAGGGTTTGCTACATGTAGAATTCTTGCTTGGCAGCTTTTTTTTTTCTTTTTCTTTTTCCTTTAAGTAGTTTGAATATGTGATCACATTGCCTTCTGGTTTCCATTGGTCTTTATTAGAAGTCAGTTATGAATATTATTGAATTCCCTTGTACATGATGAATCATTTTCTTTTGCTACTTTCAAGATTTTCTCTTTGTTTTGGATTCTAACATTTTGACTACAATATGCCTTGTTGTGGATGTCTCTGATTTTATTCTACCTAGAGTTTATTGAATTTCTTAGATTTGTAAATTAATGTTCTTTTTAATCAAATTTGGGAAGTTTCCAAACACTGTTTCTTCAAATATTTGTTTCTGTCTTCCTTTCTCTTTATTCTCCTTCTAGTAGTCCCATTATGCTTATGTCGGTGTACTTACTGGCATCCCATATTTTTCTTAGACTCTTCATTTTTCTTCATTTTCTTTTCTTCCTATTCTTGAAATTGTTTAATCTGTAGGAATCTATCGTCAAATTCACGCATTCTTTCTCTGTCAGGTCGAATCTACTCTCATGCCCTCTAGTGAATATTTCATTTCAGTTATTATATTTTTCCAATTCTAGAGTTTCATTTGATTCTTTTTCTATAATCTATATCTTTTTATTAATATTCTTAATTCAATGAATTGTTGTCATTGTACTTTCCTTTAATTCTTTAAATATGATTTCCTTTAGTTCTTTGAACATATTTATAGTAAGTACTTTGAAGTTTTGTCCCCTAACTTCAAAACTTGAGCTTCCTTAAAGGCAATTTTTATTGCCTTTTTTTTTTTCAGTAAGTATGACACTTGAGAGTGAACAACATTGTTACTTAATAATTACAGTCAGAAAAAATGCATGAAATTTCATGGTTCTGGGGAAACTGGGATGCATGGTTATAAAGAGAATGTAATGTAACACCTTAAAAACTTAACAGATTGAGATTCATTCTATGTTTCTTTCTGAATTTCTATATCCAGAAATGATGCATTTCTGAGACACATAAATTCTTTGTTCAGAAAGGAATACATAAGTTTAGGAACTTGACTTGATATAAGGACCTTGTACTTTCTATTGGAGAAAAACTTAAAAGCCCTATGAGGACATTTGTTTAAAGACAATGTGTGGTGGACACTTAATTGCCTATGCAAATTTTATTCTCCCACCTTACTTATTGATGGCAGATCTCATTTTATTCCAATTTACCCCTTTCAGAGGACCAGAAATACTTACAAAAGAAGCTGTTTGTTGTAATCTTATTTCCCTTGGCAGTGATAGGTATATGGGTGCACATATGACCACTTTTTAGGTAATGAGACATAGTAGAAGGTCTATTGTAGGGTCTTTGGAAAACTCTTCTTATCTCTTAAAAAGAGGGTCATGGAGAAAGGAACCCATTTTCTGTTGGATATGATTCTTAGAAGTGTGGCAACCATCTTGTAACTATCTCTTCTAACTACAAGATCTACTTTGAGGCTAAAGAAAGATTAGAATAATCTGTGGTTTTATACCATTTTTAAACCTCTGAATTAGCCAAATCTTAAAGAACCCTACTTTCAGATTTTGATATTTGAGTAATTAATTTCTTTTTGTTGTTGTTTAAGCCAGTTGATTTTGTCTTCTATACAAGTAGCTTAAAACATCCTAAAACTTAAAAAAAAAAAGTGTTTCAGAAAAAGACTAACAAGGGATAGGTCTTGTAACATGTATTTAACTGTGCCATCCTATGCTGTCCAGTATGGTAGCCACTAGTCACATATGACTGTTGAGCACTTGAAATGTGCCCAGTCTGTACTGAGAGTTCAGTAAGTATAAAATAAACATGTTTTAAAGACTGAGAACAAAATTATAAAAAATATATTTTCCCCCCAATACTTTTATTTTTTCAGTGTACAAGATTAATTGTTCATGCACCACACCCAGTGCTCCATGCAATACATGCCCTCCTCAATAGCCACCACCAAGCTCCCCCAACCCCCTACCCCCCCTCCAAAACCCTCAGTTTGTTGCTCAGAGTCCATAGTCTCTCATGTTTCATCTCCCTCTCCAATTTCCCCCCATTCACCCTTCCTTTCCTTCTCACAGTGCCCTCCATGTTTTTCCTTATGCTCCACA
>JAPYYJ010004314.1:0-10572 GCA_028533885.1 Nasua narica
AAAAAAAAAAACTAAGACCATTAAGGTAAAGAGATTTCTTACCCCCAAAATTTGTGGTGGTAACATTTTTCTAAAGGAGTAGATTCTAAATGAATATACAGAAAGCCCATAAAGTTATTAAAGAATTGGGTCAACTTAGATTAAATGGGATAGAGATTGTACAGAATGAGAAGTCTTTGGATCTCTAAACTATTTTTTAAATTATTGTTTTATTAATTAAAATATGTTAAGGTCACATACAGACTAATTGATGCATTTCAAATCCACTCTATTGTCACCTTTCAAAATACAGAATACACTGGTGAAAAAGCATTCGAGTGCTGCTATCATGATGTGAGAGTAGTAATCTCCATAAATTTCAGGCCTGAGGTCATTCTTAAAAAAAATTATCACATGATCGCTCTGATATGAAGAATTTGAGAGGCAGGTCAGGGGGTTATGGGGGGGTGGGGAAGAGAAATGAAACAAGATGGTATGGGGAAGGAGACAAACCATAAGAGACTCCTAAACTCACGAAACAAACTCAGGGTTGCTGGGAGGTGGGGGTGTAGGGATATGGACATTGGGGAGGGTATGTGCTATGGCAAATGCTGTGAAATGTGTAAGCCTGATGATTCACAGACATGTACCCTGGGGTAAATAATACATTATATGTTAATAAAAAAATTAAAAAAAAAGTGTAAGTACAAGTATATGGCATTCTAGGGAAGAGTTAGCTATCCTTTCTGATATGTGTCAGGATTTCTTCATTTCAATCACATGACCTCATGCTCTCTAATGACTACTTTTAAGAAGATATATCAGTACTTTACTGGACTGTCACCTCTTTTTCCTTAAAGAGCAATTATTAAAACCTCTTATTTCTAATACTCAGGAAGTACTTTAGTTTATAATATGTGGAGTAAAATGAGGTCCTGAACAGCTGTTTCATGGTAACTCACATCAATGTTATAATCATAAATAGCATCTCCATTTAGTTTTTCTGCATATTTATATATGTTTCAACATATATATGTCCTTCAACATCCATGGAAAATTAGGTATGCATTCATCCCCCCTAAGAAGGGCGTTTCATATCTTTCCAGTATGAATTCTGTGATGCGGAGTAAGTACTGAGCACAATGTAAAGGTTTTGCCACATTCTTTATATTTGTAGAGTTTCTCTCCAGCATGGATTCTGTGATGCTGAATAAGGTTTGAGTGGCTCTTAAAGGCACTGCCACATTCTTTACATTTGTAAGGTTTCTCTGCAGTTTGAATTCTGTGATGCCCAGTAAGCGTTGAACATAACTTCAAGACTTTGCCACATTCTCTATATTGGTAAAGTTTGTCTGCACTATGACTTCTGTGATGTTTAGTAAGGTTTGAGTGAAATTTAAAGGCTTTGCCACATTCTTTACATTTGTAAGGTTTCTCCCCAGTATGGATTTTCCTATGTTTATTTAGTGATGAGCAGTCCTTGAAGCTTTTACCACATTCTTCACATTTATATGTTTTTTCTCCAGTACGCGTTTGCTGATGTTGAGATAGTGTTGAGGGTAAGTCAAAGGCTTTACCACATTTGTTAAAAATGTACTTTTTCTCTCCAGTAGAGATTATATTATTTATATTTAGTCTTGATGATTGACTAAACATGTTCCCTGGTTTATTACACCTGAATACATTTTTCCTTCATGAATTCTCTGATGATCACCAACATTGGAGGACTGGTGAAGAGCTTTCCCACACTGATTATATTCACAAAGATTCTCTCCCAAATGGATAATCTTATGTATAGTAAGGTTAGAGCTCTGATAAAAGACTTCCCCACATTTAAGACATTCCTTATGATTCTTATGAGTCCTTACACATCTATTAACACTGGAGCCCTGGTTAAATGTTTTCTCAGATTCACTGCATTGAGCAATTCTGTCTCCTTTGAAAAGGCTCTGGTAATTCTGTAGGATCAGTTCCACCTCTCAAATGGATCCCACTTAGCACACTGTTCTTCATTTCTAAATCTCTGATTATCAGAAATATTATACTGAATGGTGAATCCAATCCTATCTTCAAAATGTTTCAAATCATTATTTTCAGCACGGACTAGATAACTTTCGAGATTTTCCAAATTGTCTTTCCACAAACATGTATGTTTGAGTATTGGACAGCAGCTTTTTCTTAGAGAATTACACTGCTGTTCAGAAATAGCTAATTTTAAAAGGGAGGTTGTCCACAAAGTTTTATATCCTTCACCATTTGGCAGTGAGAGTCTTATTAAGGGCAGTTGTCTCCGTTTTAATATGTCCTTTATGATATCTCTGATGCCCTTCACTCTCCCCATCACCGTTCCAGTCTGTTATTAAGTAAAATTCTCAAGGACACTATTTTTGTATCTCCACATTGACACTTGTTGGAAAGAACCTTCTATGCTCAGCTTTGGCAGGAAGCACTGGTGTCATATGAAGATATGCCTGGATGGAAAACTACTCTACTTCTCCTTTCTCTTCATATCTCAGAACTGCTCCTCCTGCTCCAAAAAGATGATCAGGTCCAGTTTTGACACAATGAGACCCAAGAAGAGAAGGTGTCTGTAGCTTTCTAACATCACATCTCTGTATAATTCCTGCTGAGTTTGGTTTAGGCATCCCCACTTCCTCCTGAGAGAATTCTATGGTCACATCCCTGAATGTTAGCAGTCCCTTGAACTGGCCATTTCTTCTTTCACCTTGTCCTCTAGATTCCTTTCTCACAAGATATTTGTGGAAAAATCACAGCAGCATCAGGAGAAAATGCCCTTAAAGCCACTAATAGAGCCTCTTCACCTGAAACTGCTTCGCTGAAGGCAGAATCAGGACCCTGGGGATTGGACTAAGATTGCCCTTTGCCCTTGGCAAAGTATTAAGTTGGAGGTAGTTCAGTCCCCTGAGGAAGGTCACTCTGCCTATTTCAAGGACTTGTCAATGGGTGAAACCTTTTGAATTTCAGAGGATTCGGGTAGAGAGAAAAGTTAAATGCTTCAATTTGTTCACAGATGAATACTTCATCACATTCTTGTACATCATAGGTATCTTAAGAGAACGTTTCCTTAATGTGGGACACTGGTGGGAAATCTGCAGTGGGCCGGTATTAAACTGGATCTCCAAACTATTATGGGCAGAAAGAAGATAAGAAAACTGCTTAGGTACAAGTATAGTCTCCTTTTCATGGAAGAGGAATAGTGACTCAAAGTACAGATATAACTTCTCAGGGAATGGAGTCCAGAGTCATGGAGAATAACTCCTAGGAATTAGCACTGAGCCCTAACCAAGAAATTGGCTCCATGCACCTAGCTGAATTTCAGAACTGCTATCGGCAGAACTGCTATATGACTTTTGTATGTTTCCTGTTTTCTCCTCTTTTAGTATAGGAATGCCTATGGCTTCTATCACCATTGTGGGTTTAAGGAGTATGCATGGAGGGGATAGTGATTCAGATAACTTATCTCTTTGGTTCAAAGTGCTTTAGATCAAGTGGACCAGTAATCAAGAAGCTGTGCACAAGGAACCAATCCAAAGAGGCCCATTTAGACATTTAGGATCTGATATAGAGGACAAATGCTGAATTTGGCCTGGTGTCATGAAAATGAGACCTGGGCTCTCAAGAGAGGAGATAAGTATAATTAAATGTGAAGGAAGTGTGACAAATTATATTTTCCAAAGATTGTCCCAATAATATCTTCTATCCCCCTTGTTCACCTTTGATACTCCTCCCACCCAGAGGTGAAGCTATGTTCCCTACTTTCATATTGAGATGGGCTTGTGACTAAGGCACAAGTGATATGATGTGATTTCTGAGGCCTGGTCAGAAAAGACAAAAAGCTTCCCCCTGGTTTTCTTGAGGCACTCGGTTTTTAAACCCAGTCACACTGCTATGAGGAAGATCAACCACACAGACAGGCCATGGATATTATATGTCCCATCAGATGGCCATCATCAACCCCTCAAGAGTGAGTCTTTAGATGATTCCAGTGCCCAGCCTTAGGGACTTCTTAGCTAAGCTCTCAGACATTGGGGAACAGAGATAAACCCTACCCATTTTGTCCTCTCTGAATTCCTGATCCACAGAATCTGAGAACAAAATAAATGGTTACTGTTTTACATCATGGAATTGGGTAGTTGTTATGTAGTGATTGCAACTAGAACCCACCTTTGCATTGAGTCCTGAAAGCAGTTTTCATTGGAGAGCATTCATTGCCTTGGGAAATCTTTTACACCTTATATGTATTATAGGAAACCTAAATAAAGGATTTTTAAAAAATATTTTTTGCATCAATATTAAAAAGGATGTATAGCTGTCTAATGGGAGAGCTAAAAGTGAGCTGCGGGAGACATCTCCCACCTTCCTGTTACTGTCACTTTCACCACATGCTTCCTGCCTGCCTTTTTGAACAGAAAGCAAAAAATGTTTTGAGAGATAGAGAGAGAGAGAGTGTGAGAGCTGGGGAGTAGGGGCCAGGGAAGAGAGAGAGAGAATCTTAAGTAAGCTCCATGCCCAACACAGAGGCCAACACAAGGCTCAATCTCACAACCCTGAGATCATGACCTGAGCTAAAACGAAGAGTGGAATGCTTAATGGACTGAGCCACCCAGTTGTCCCAAACAGAAAGCAGAATTTTAAAAACTAAAATTAGAGATGGGCACTCTCCGAGAGATGAGCCTTATCTGTGAATAACTGTTGGGAAGTTCAGATTTTGATCTGGCCCATTACTACCTCAGAGAAACAATGCCCCTGCCTCTCTGTCATTTCCTGTGCTAACCTCAACAGATACAAGGTGGAAAGGGTGCAAATTCGGTGAATAGATATACCTGGATTAAAGAAACAGGTCTGTCATTTACCAGCTATGCTATCTTGAGCAAGTCCTTTAAAAACTAAGCCTCCGTTTTCTCATATGTTAAAAGGGGAATAATAATAATAACTTAAATATTTATGCATGGGAAAGTGTGACTAATGAGATGTGTTTTCAAGCATAGTGGACCATACGGTACTAGGTGCTAGGTACTGAAAAAGCACATTTCCCTTGTATAAATATCTAACAAAAGGGGTTGTTTCCATCATGAAAATGAACATCCCAAACTACATTAAATGGAATCCTATGCCCATCTTAAATTTATTTTCACTATAATTTTACTAAACTCTGGATCTTTCTACAAAGTTGATGCCATTATAGTAAAGTGAGTCAGAGGTTAAACAGAATAAGAATTTCTCTGATCCCTATTTCAGTCTCTTAAAGTCCAAGGATTTTATCATGTAGCCCAGTAGTTTTCAGTGTGAAGGGATTTTGTTGCACAGGGGAGCCTTTGGTAATAATGTGAAGACAACTTCATGTATCACAACAGAGGGAGGACTTCTGGCATCTGGTGGGATGAGGCCAGGCATGATGCTAAACATCTTCCAGTGCAGAGACCAGCTCCCCAGACAAAGAATTATATGGCCTAAATTTCGATTGTGTCAACTTTGAGAAAATATACTGTAAACCACTCTCATTAATTTCCTCAACAAATAATTATTAAACAACTATGGTATATCTTGTGTGCTAAAATAAACTGAAAAGAGAGATATAGGTCTTGAATTTAGAGTTCAGGTAGCAGGGAAGACAGACAATTAAATAAGCAATTAAACATAGAATATGGGAATATATTTTGATAGGTGAGAAGAAAAGTCCCCAGACTTCTAGAAAAAAAATTATTGTCTTATAGGCATGATAATGGAAAACCACAGAAATGGTTGTTGTACACCTTTCTAACTAATCAATGGCAATTCTATAGTCATGGAAACAAATCTAGAACAAGTTTTAAACCTCTATAACTGATCAGTGACAACTCACTTTGGGGAACATGCGTCTCAAAGACATGTTCTCAACCAGTCAGTGAGAGCTCATGTTTTGAAAGTCAGCAACCAGGTGAACTCATGCCACAGAACTCACTTTTAAAGTTGACATCAACCCACTACTGCTTCTGTAGCCAACCAAAACACAAAACATGTTTCTAAATCTTATGTCAATCCACTTCTGGTTCTGTAACCCATTCAAAATATGCTTCTGCATCCAGTTCAACCCTGTTGCCCAAAGCTTAAGGAAGATATTAGACATCATGCCAAATCCTAAAAAAAAAAAAATCAAAATATTGTACTACTGAAAACACATCAATAACTGCAAATCTTTTCTGTATTAATCAAATCCTCTCTATGCCCCCAAAATACTTCTTATTGAAAAAAATATTTTAAAATCCTGGCTAGAATTGTTAACAATGTTTTCTTCTAGGTTCAAACTCTTTTTAACCCAAGACCCTTTGATAAACATGAAATACTCCCCATTACTCCAACCTTTCCTTATAACCCCATTCGGATATATAACATGCCACACATGAGGCCAGTTGAAAACTTCAGCGCTTGAAAGACTGGTCATCAGTACACTATGTAAAAAATGGATGAGGACAGGGAGGTTGGCGGGGGGAGTCAGAGATATGAGAGAGTTAACAGATAGTCCGGATGAAAGAACATGGAGGCCTCAACATAGACAGAAGTACATGCATTCAGCATCAACACCACTTGGTGATTTCCTTCGTCAAGGAATAAAGAATTAGGAGGAATAAAGGAATGGCCACATGACTCCCATGTGGGCTACGGAGTGGTACCACTCACGTGGTGGCCAAATATAGAAGGAAGAGGGTATTTGAGGGAAAGTTAAGAATAGTTTCAGACATGTTGAATATGAGGGTTTTGAAGGACAAAATGGAGATACAAAGTAAGAAAGTGAATATTTAAGTATGATTCAGAGAACAAAAAGTCTGGT
Organism: Nasua narica; assembly: GCA_028533885.1. Lineage (NCBI taxonomy): Eukaryota > Metazoa > Chordata > Mammalia > Carnivora > Procyonidae > Nasua > Nasua narica. The sequence goes on from JAPYYJ010004314.1 coordinate 6,809, forward strand.
CTAAAGATACGGATTTGGGAGTTTTCACACATAGACTGTAACTGAAGCCATAAAAGCAAATATGCTGGCCAGGAGACCACACAGATAATCATCTATTTTGTAGTTAAAAAGCTGTGACATAAGGATGAACAGTATGACACAGCAAATCAAGAAAATAAAAGGTGTTGGACTTAAAATGATGAAAGAAATATGACTGGAGAGAACCAGAGCCCTTTTCTTTTAATTAAAGCTGACAAGGGGATTTCCCAATTTCCAAGCAATGAAGGATTGAAATTAATATAAGGACAAACACTAAATTTTATTTTTAGGCAGCTTGTATATACCTAATTTAAACCAAATCAATACATACTTATTTTGTGCATAAACTATGGCCTACCTCATTTCAAATTGGGAATTTCTTACTGAGTAATGAGTCTCTTGACCACATTTTCAAAATTCCATACATTTCTCCTCAAAAGAACTCCTGTGTCTCTAAGGAATTTCAGATGAAATCTAATGATATGCCCTCTGCCTAGTTTAGATGTCTCTGCTAAGAAGCAGCCACTTGAGTGATATTTCTGTGTCGTTTGTACAATGTTGAAAATATTATCTGCTCTGTTATCCAAGTTTCTTATGCAATGAGCAATTGTGAGAAATTCCTCCTTATCCTCACACTTTTATCTAGGTACTTAGGAAACTGTCATGATGATATATTTACAGCTGTTTTATTCCTTTAATTTACCATGTAATGAGAGAACATTTCCAGACAAAACTCTATTTGCGAACACTGAAATAAACCCCCAAATATTTCAAACTCCAAAAACTATATAATGATAAAACACTGATGAAAGAAATTGAAGATAGCTCAAATGGAAAAATATTCCATGCTCATGGATTGAGACAATATCATTAAAGTGTCCATACTATCAGAATACTTTGGTATTTGTTATACCAAAGCAATCTACAGATTCAATGCACTCCCTATTAAAACACCAACAGCATTTTTCACAGAACTAGAAAAAAAATACAAAAATTTGTATGGAATCACTAAAGACCCTAAATAGCAAAAGCATTCTTGAGAAAGAACAAAGCTGGGGGTATCACAATCCCAGATTTCAAGATATACTACAAAGCTTCTGTAATAAAAACAGCATGGTACTGACACAAAAACAGACACACAGATCAATGGAACAGAATAGAGAACCCAGAAATAAACCCACAATCAGGTGGTTAATTAATCTTTGACAAAGGAGGCAAGAATATATAATGGGAAAACATCTCTTCAATAAATAGTGCTGGGACTACTGGGTATTTACCCCAAAGATGCAGATGCAGTACAAAGAAGGGCCACATGTACCCCAGTGTTCATAGCAGCAATGGCCATAATCACTAAACTGTGGAAAGAGCCAAGATGCCTTTCAACAGATGAATGGATAAAGAAGATACGGTCCATGTATACAGTGGAATTTTATGCCTCCATCAGAAAGGATGAATACCCAACTTTTGTATCAACATGGACGGGACTGGAAGAGATTATGCTGAGTGAAATAAGTCAAGTGGAGAGAGTCAATTATCATATGGTCTCACTTACATGTGGAGTATAAGGAAAAACATGGAGGACATTGTGAGAGGGAAGAGAGGGGTGAATTGGAGGAAATCAGAAGGGTGATGAACCATGAGAGATTGTGGACTCTGAGCAGCAGACTGAGGGTTTGGGAGGGGAGGGGAGGGGAGGGTTGGGCGAGCCTGGTGGTGGGTATTGAGAAGGGCACGTATTGCATGGAGCACTGGGTGTGGTATATGAACAATGAATCTTATAACACTGAAAAAATAAAATAAAAGTATTTGGGGGAAAAATACTGCTGGGAAAATTGGACAACTAGATGTAAAAGAATGAAACTGAACCACTTTCTAACACCATACACAAAAATAAACTCAAAATGAATCAAAGACCTAAATGTGAAACCACAAAAATCCTAGAGAACACAGGCAGTAATTTCTCTGACATCAGCCATAGCAACAATTCTCTAGATGTGTCTCCTAAGGCTAGGGAAACAAAAACAAAAATAAAATATTGGGATTACATTTGAAAATGCTTTTGCACACAGAAAGAAACCATCAACAAAACAAAAAGGCAACCTACAGAATAGGAGAAGATATTTGCAAATGATTGTTAAGGGGTTAATATTCAAATTATATAAAGAACTTATATAACTCAACACCCAAACACCCCAAAATAATCTGATTAAAAATGGGCAGAGGCCCTGAATAGACAATTTCCCAAAGAAGATATAGAGATGGCCAACAGACACATGAGAAGATGTTCGATATCACTAATCATCGGGGAAATGCAAATCAAAACCACAATGAAATATCATCTTCCACCCATTAGAATGACTTAAAAAAAAAAAAAAAAGACAAGAAATTACAAGTGTTGGCAAGAATGTGGAAAAAAAGAACCTGTGCACTGTTGATGGGAATGTAAATTGGTACAGGCACTAGGGAAAACAGCATTCAGGCTCCTCCAAAAAAAAAAAAAATGAAAATACCATATGACCCAGTAATTCCACTACTGGGTATTTACCCAAAGAAAATGAAAGCACTAATTCAAAAAGATACATGTTCCCTTATGTTTATTGGAGCATTATTTACAGTAACCAAGATGTGGAAGTAACCTAAGAGTCCTACTGATAGATAAATGGATGAGGAAGATGTGGTTTGTACACACACACACACACGCACACATACACACACACAAACAGGAATATTACACAGCCATTAAAAAGGACGAGGACATGCCATTCGCAACAACATAGATGGACCGAGAGGGTATTATGCTAAGTGAAATAAGTCAGACTGAGAAAGACAAATACACTATGATTTCACTCATGTGTAAATTTTAAGAAACAAAACAAATGAAAAGCAAACAAAAGACAGAATCAGAGCTTTAAGCACAGAACAAACTGATGCTTATCAGAGGGGAGAGGCTTTGGGGATGGGCAAAATGGGTAAAGGGGTTAGTGATATAGGCTTCCAGTTTGGAATGAATAAATCTAAGGAGAAAAGGTACATTATATGGAATAGAGCCAATGATTATAATAGCATTTTATGGTAAAAGATGGTAGCTACACTTGTGGTGAGTATAGTATAATATATAGACTTGTCAAACCATAGTTTCAGGTGTATGTTGTATATCAACTATACCTGTTTATCATTGTATATCAGCTATATTTGTTGTATACATTGTATATCGACTATACTTCAATAAAAATATACATATATATATATTGGTGGGAGTGCAAACTGGTGCTACCACTGTGGAAAACAGAGTGGAGTTTCCTCAAAAAATTAAAAATAGAATTACCATATCATCCAGTAATTGCACTACTGGATATTTACCCAAAATACAGAAAAACACTAATCCAAAAAGATATATGCACCCCTATGTTAATTGCAGCATTATTTACAATAACCAAATTATGGTTATGGAAGCAACCCAAGTATCCATCAATAAATGAGTAGACAAAAGGTGTGGTAAATATACAACGGACTATTATTAAGCCATAAAAAAAGAATGACACCTTGCCATTTGCAATGACATGAATAGTGCTAGAGAATATAATGCTATGTGAAATAAGTCAGTCAGAGAAAGACAAATACCATATGATTTCACTCATATGTGCAATTTAAGAAACAAAACAAATGAACAAATAAAAAGAGAGACAAACCAAAAACAGACTCTTAATGACAGAGAACAAATTGGTGGCTGCCAAAGGGGTGATGGG
>JAPYYJ010004315.1:0-10570 GCA_028533885.1 Nasua narica
ATGGAATGTGTGCTGTGAGCACACACATGGGTGTTGTGGGCGGTGTAGTTTCCAGGGGTCAGCCAGCAGCTGCCCTGCGACTCACACAGCAGAGGCCCAGGCCAAGGAGAACTTTCCAGAAAAGCAGCCATTTCCTGACTGCAGAAAGGGCCTTGCCCGAGCCCACCAGCTCATTTAAGCTTTGCTTTGGTCCTGCTGCAGGATTGCAGAGCGGCCCGGCTCTGCGCCCAGGCTGCCTGCCGTGTAACAAGATAGTTTATATTATACCGCTGAGCAGAAATAAAACTACTGAGTCAAACATTGCAAACAGATGCCGCCGGCCAGAGCCCGGGGTCTGGGGCCAGATGCTGTCGTGAGCACCCTGGGAGGGTAGAAGCCGGGAGTCTGGTCCCTCCAGACCCTGCAGGTTGGGGTGGGGAGTGCCGCTGGAATTAGAGGTTGGGGGGGGGGCAGTGAAGGGGCTTTCGGAAGTGGAGAGGGGAGGGAATAAAAGGAAAGGGGGGGATATCTTTCCTTTCTTTCCTTCCCCATGCATATTCCAACCCTGTGATCTGCCTGTTTCTCAATGTCCGTGGCCCCTTCTCCCATGAAGCGGTGAAGCCCACAAAGCCTCCCTGAAATACCCCAAATGAACACACTCTAAGTCCCCTAGAACCCCTTCTGAGAAGATTCTGCCTCTAAGCTCACAAGAGAGTTCTGGAACTTGTACCTTCATGCTCTTTCCCAACTCATCTCTTCTGCCACCCCCCCACCCCCTCCCAACCCTGGCCCCGGGTTCACGGGTCCACCACTTCACCTTCCAGACTGCGGCCCTATTTAAATCCCGCACTGATAAAGTCATGCTCTTCTTGCTCTCGCACCTTCTGTGGCTCCCTATTGCCCACGGTAGAACTTCTTAAAGAGGAGCCTGAAGAGTGTGTGCATCAGAGTCCCCTGGGAGTGTTGTTAAAATGCAGGTTCCAGGGCCCAACAATCTGCATCGTAAACAATCTGAAAACCTTTCTGGCATGAGGCGAGGTGTGAATATCTTTTCTGATGAGCGCATCTTAGTGGGATGAGGGTTGGTAAGTACAGTGCTCGTCACTGGGTTCTCCAGTAGCTGCTAAGAGCACCTACTGTGTGCTGGGCGCAGGGCTGGGGCCTGGGAGCAGGGGGAGACAGCATGCCCAAAGCCAGCACAGTTCCGGCGATCTTGTATTTCCAGTGACTTCATAGGAGCTTGGGGCTGTCTGGGTGGTTCAGGAAGACATCCCGGGGAGGCATCCCAGGACCCAGCAAGATGGAAAAGTAGATCAGCCTCCAGGATTCTGGTCCGGGCTCTGGGTGGAAGGCTAGTGTTAGCAAAGGCTCTGGGGGAGGTGGTTGCCAGACAGGATGCAAGGCACGGGTAATTCAGCGGCATCGCAGACTTGGATATGGGTGAGAAACGTGAAGATGTGGGAGATGCTCCCTTTCTCATTCTGCTTCTCTTTTCCAGAAACTCTGAGTATGGGGACCTTATCTGGTCTTTCCAGGAAGCCCAATGAAGGAGGTGTGTGGGTTGAATGAATGAATGAATGAATGAAAGGCAGCAGGAGAGGAAGGGGGAGATAACAGATGCAAAAGAGAAGGAAGGAAAAAAGAATGAATAAGGAGCTGGGGGAAGGAGGAAGGAGGAAGGAGACAGCCGGGCCCCCTGTGTGGTTGATAAGCTCCGAGGCTATTTGGAGTCGGGTAAAAACTGTGTGTATGCACGTATGTGTGGACAGGGGGAGGCTGAAGGTCTGTTCTAGGAAGCCAAGGCATCACGGGGAACGCGGGAGAGACTCCTGCCCCACCTTCCATTCTCTCGTGTGAGGACAGGGAAGAAGGCACGGGAGGCTGAGAGAAAAAGGCGTTGGTGCCCGTGGTAGCACAGAGCTGGGGGGGACGGAGGTGGGTAGGACGGTGGGCCGTGACAGAGGCCTCCGGAGAAAAGGCAGAGTGTGTGTGTGTGTGTGTGTGTGTGTGTGTGTGTAACAGGCAGAGACATTGAAAGCAATCAAAATAACTCTGATTAACACTTTCTCCCACCCTCTCCCTCCCCAGTCCATTTCCTTCCAGCCAAGGCCCAGGACAGACATGCCTGACTGTAACCCTAAGAGGCAGGGGAAACTTGAGCAATTATTTTTGCACTAAAAAAAAAAAAATTAAAAAGAAAAAAACCCTCCAAGACGCGAGCGTGCTCAGGGCCCCGCCAGCCGAGCACCTTGAGACTCGGGCGGAGGCCCTCGCCACCCCATCCTGGGGCGCCCCTTCTCTCCCAGCCTCCATATGGTCTGGCCTCTATCTTCTGCCGGCCTGTGACAGGCAGCCCAGGCCAGGGTCCTCCCCCACCCCCCTGCCTGAGACCGTCCCCTCCCCCGCCGGGGGGGCCTGTCCCCTCTGAAACTGATCCTGGGCCTTTGGATCTAATTTGTTTCTCTGTCTGCGGGGTTTGGGGGGGTCTCGCCTGGAGACGCGGTGGCCACAGGTGACATCAATCATGTCTGCGTCTTCCGAGGGCTGGGGATAGGATATCAGAGAGGTGACCAAGCATTTGCCACATGATTCAAATCATCTCAGCATTGATTAATTGGGTTCATCCTGAGATTCTGAATCATAACAACTGTTTTTCTCCTTCACCTCACGTCAACAGGCCCTTAAAGGGAAAGGATCTATTTCCCCAGCGCATGCGGTACATTGAGTTGATGAGCTCCTATTGAATGTTAAACGCTGAATGCATTTTAGACAAACTTGATTTGCTCAAGATACTTTTCAAAGGTTTTGTGATGATTAGACATCTCCCTCCCTGCCTCGCCTCTTCCTCTCTGGCTTTTCCTGGGACGTGTTTTGGCTGCAGCCCCTGACAGATGGGATGAGGGAACATGTGGGCTCACGGAGAGGGTCCTTTGGAGAGGGGCTTGGGGGGCAGGGGGAGAGCCCCCTAGGCTGTTTCAAAGTGATACAGTTTCTGAAAAGTTTAACAAGGCAGAAAACAATCCCGGATGCCAAATTTGCCTTCCAAAAGCTAAATCTCCGGAATGCCTCCTTCCCCTAAATGGAGGAGAAAACAGTACTTCCAAGCCAAAAAAAAAGAAAAAAGAAAAAAAAAGCAATTTTCTAGAGAAGAGAAATTCAGTTTCTGCATTGGTATGGGTTCTGGAAGCGGAAATGACTGAATATGCTTGGCATGGAAACAAACCCAGTTTTAATGCAAATCAGTGAAAACGGGGATCTGATCACAAAAAAAAAAAAAAAAAAAAAAAATCAAAATCCAGGCAAGTTTCCTACTCTGTCTTTCCTATAAGTGAAAAGGGTGCTCAGCAGGGCGCTCTTGGTACCAGCTGTGTGACCTTGGACAAGTCACTGTGTTGATCTGAATCTCAGTTTTCTGGTTTATAATAATAGGATAAATGGGATTCACTGGCATATTGTTATTAATATTAATATTAACCTATTAATAGATAGATAAATGTGGATTGGGGGTGTTGGTGCTGCCGTGATGGGGAAATGTGTGGATACAGCTGTGGATACGTTTGGTTCATAAAGTTTCACACTATAGATGAGCTCCAAGGTTTAGCCAAAGAAACATTTTGGGCTGTGATGACTGGCGGAAATAGGATTGTTTAGACCCAGTTTGCAAGCGTGGGCTCAGCAGGCCCCCCCGCCCCCCGGCGGTGTCGGAGTAGTGAGTTGGAAGTTGATTAGCACGTCTGGAAGGTTCTCAGGGACCGTGGAGGCTGCTTGTGCTCGTGCATCAAACCTCCCCAGAATCTCCATCAAGCGGCGTGTTCTCTTCCAGCAGTGCGTTCAGGTTCTGGAAATGACGTTGGTCCTCTGTTGAGCCCAGATGTTCTTAGTGATGGAGAGAAGGTAGCTGAGGCTTTAGACAAGGTCACCTGAGTGCCTCGGGTGGGCTCTGAGTTGGGGCCCACCTCACCTCCCCAAGCCATGTATCGGTGGCTGCTGCTGCCGCCCCTGCTGAGCTGATCTATGGTGGGACCAGGTTCTTCGGGTGCTCTGGGGGACAGAGATGGGGCCGGGGCAGCCCACGGGGGGGGGCAGAAAGAGAGGCAGAGATGGGGTGGGAGGAGCCCCCAAAGTCTATCTGTTTTGGAGAGAGAGAGAAAGAGAGAGGAGAGAGAGAGAGAGAGAGGAAGGAGAGAAACAGGGAGTCAGGTAGAGAGAGAGAAGGACAGAGAGCCGTAGGGAGCTAGAGGGGAGGGGAAGAAAGGAGAGGTTAAAAGTCTAGGACAGCACGGAAGGGACAGCAGGGGAGAAAGGGAGGGACAGGGAAAGGAGGGAGAGTCGGAAACAGAGCGGGCGGGAGCAGGAGAGGGTCAGTCACGCCACACTGGCCATGCAAAGAGCAACAGAAACACAAAGATAGGTCAGCCGGCGGAGAAAGAGGACCAGAGCAAGAAGTGGGGAGTGAGTGGGCAGGTCCCATGCTTGAGACATAGGGATACTGGCTTTTGTCCTCCCCCAGCACATACAGTTCTCTCCCAGCGTCGTTGCCAGGCCTTCAAAGTCCCCCGCTAGCACGGCACCCTCAGGGACTTCAGGGACGCTGCTGGGCTATCACAAATGAGGCATCGGGCTGCGGGCTGGATTGCGTCAGGGCAGGGATGGTCCCTGGAGAGGATCAAAGGGAACCGGGGTCCTGGCTCCATTGGCAGGACTCCCGGTGGGGCCTGCGGGCCTGAATTCCTGGCCAAACCCCCAGGAGACATTCTGATGAGCAGATAGAGACACTCCAACCACAGGTCCCCTCCTCCCTCTCTCCCTCCTCCTCCTCCTCTTCTTCCTCTCTCTGTGGTTGAAATCAGCCTCATCAGAGGGTTGGCCGGTGCTGAACTGAACTCCAGATGAGATGGCAGGCAGGCAGGCTCCTCCAGGCCCCCGCAGCTCTCGAACCTTACAGCAACAGCTGGGGCGAGGGCTGCCGGAGGGAGCTGTCCCGAGACCCCGTCCCGAGACCCCGTGCAATGATGCTAAGCGCTCGGGAGGCAGAATGTGCCAGTTTGGAGGGAGGCATCCTTGGGATGAAATCAGGCTGCACAGTCCTTGACATTTAGTCTTCTCGTATGTAAAACGGGGATGGTAGGAATACCTCCGAAGGCCCTAAGTGTGATCCCCAGTGCGAGAGCTCAGTGCCCAGCGCCTGGCGCATAGTAACCCCAGGCACAAGGAGGCTCCCCGGCGTCTAGAAGACAGAAGCCAGATCGCTGTCCGGGACAGGGGCTAATATACGGCATCTAGCTCTGGCCGAGAATTGAATTCAACCTCAGCTGGAGAATTAGAACATCGTGATTAGAAACGAGAAGAGAGAAGGGACAAAACAACCTGTCTTCGAGTGCACGATGACAGAGCACAGACTTCCCTGGCAGCCCGGGGGACTGGGGAAGGACAGGGCAGATCATATTAATATCAATAAATTATATCTGCGCCATGATTTATGGCTCTGAGGAGCTTCCCATTATGCTATCTTCCAGCATCACGGAAGGGCGGCCTCTCGTGATGACTGTCCCAGCTGTTTTCACGTAGTCGCTGCTCTCAGTGGCCGCGGTGTTGTCTGGGTCACCGTAGATGGGATTCTCCTAGTTTCCTCATAGGAGACACTGAGGCTTGTCCCAGGAAACGGGTGGAGCTGAGATTTAAATCCAGGCTTTGTCCTGCTGGGTCTTTTCCCAGGTGTCGCCTCATCGTATGCTGGGAGTGAGACAGTCTCCTTCTTATCTTGTCATTTGGTCACTTGCCTGGCGTCCTGCTTCCTTCTTTCCCATGGCAAATTACTCCCGTTTTCTCTTGCGCTCGGCCGAGGGTGAAGGGGCTCAAGGGTCCCTCCTGACCGGCCCCGAGGTCTTCCATCTGCCTAACCACCCGGCACTGCCTCCCCAGCCCCCCCGTGTGTGCCCAGGCAAAGGAAGAATTCCCGCCCCCAGCAGCTGCTCAGTTGCTGGCCAGGCCAGGGTGACCCGGATGTGGACTTGAACTTTTGGGTATCCACCCTCCCCCAACCACCACCTTGGCTGGCCTCACCTCTGTCTTTGAACCCAGCGGCAGCCTGGCTGGCACGTTCACCCCACCCTTCCTCTCGCCTTCGGCCTCCCTCTCCTTTTCCTCCAGGAAACCCACAGCCCCGGCTCTGCGGCTTGTGAGCTGATTTGGGGACCAGGTTCATTTAGCATTTGCAGAGCAAGCTATTCCAAGAATGTGCAGATTTAGTCCTGGAAGTGGCCCTAGGAGGAGACTGGCTCTGCTTCCGAGCAGGAGAGCAAATGAGCCCCCTCCCCCTCCTGCCATTTCCTTTGTCTCAATCCAAAATCCCCCTTTACGCGATCCCGGGGGGCTTCCTAATAAAATAGAACTGTAACTTTATCTAAGACGAGTGCAGCACATGTCGAGTGGATAAGGTGTAATTAATAACAGAAAATAATGTCTCCCCCCCTCCTGACCTTTCACCCCCATATAAGTGTCTTAAGTTTTATGACAGCTAAGCACAGAGTGTGTACGCGCGTGCGTGTGTGTGTGTGCGCGTGTGTGTGTGCACGCGTGTGTGTATGTGCGTGCAAGGTGCTTGCTCCGGTGTGTGCATTCAAGCTGAGTCTATGAGGGCCCAATACGTCTGTCTGGTGAATATTCACCTAGCCCTGGCTGGAATTGGTTTACGTTTCTGGCTAGACTGGCCTCTCGCTGAACCCAGGCACTGCCTGAAACCGATCTGATCTCTCCAAGTGAGGATTCCGTCTAGATCTCAAAATACCCTGTATCTATTTCCATGCAAAACTTCAGACAATGCAGAAGCCGGATATTACAGAAAAAACAGAAGGGGAATGCGTGTGCCCATGTGCGCACGCACCCGCCACACACTCTTTTGGAGTCCCCAGCGGCTGCTTGGTTGCAGGGCAGGCAAGGGGTCCCCAAATCAGGTCAGTCTATCATATTTCAGATCCAAGGTGGGTGCTGGGGAAGGGGGTCTGGATAGTTATTTGGGCCCGTAGCAGTGCATGGGAAACCAAGACGAACATTTCCTTGGTCTTGATGCTGTAAATATTTGGGCATTTGAGGAACTCATTACGGACAATGTTCTAAGCAGTTGCTGTCCCCACCGCCAGCATGGCATCATCCTTGCTGTTTCTCTAGGAAAGAATGAAAGGTCGGTGCTTGACGCGGCAGGCTGAGGCTGGAGGAAGCAGGGGAAGGGGTGAGGAGAGCCCACCTCCCAAGATTCTGTAGACTGTTTTCTGGAGTCGGGAAGGGAGGGCCCTTGAACCAATCCTGTTTGTCTTCATGGTTCCACAACTATGTTCGTTGTTCGTTTTGAGTAATATTATCTTGCTTTAAAAAGGTCACCGGGCTGGCCCGAGCTATTGGTTTCTCGTGATTCATTATGCTTGATATGCAACTTCTTGAGAAGTCCGTAGCGCCAACCTCTGGGTTAATGGAAGCCACACCAGCCATGAAGCCAGGAGCTTTGAATCCTCCCCGGATGGGGAGGCCTGGGCAGGGCGGGGTGAGATGCTTTCTCTCGATCAGCAGCGCTGATGTGAACCAGAGGTCATGCATGTTTGGGGCCCGTGTGTTAGTTCTACCAGGCAGCAGCAACTGGACCCCTGACATTCGCCCCCCCCCCCCCCGGCGCCCACCCCAAGCCCGGGGAGTTTTGTTTTCCATGGTTGTCCCTCTCTGGGCTGACTTTTCCAGGACCCCTGGGGCACCAGAGAGACTTTGTTTTGGAAGATCCGGAGCCCTAAATCATGAGAGAAGGCTCCTCTGTCCACTCCTGGCCTTTCTCCTTCTCTCCCAGGCTCCTTGAGCCGCAGATAAACCAACCGCTACTCCCCCAGGGGCATTCCTGCTCCCCGCTGTTAGGTGACAGGCTGGATTTGGAGGGAGATCTCTTTCCCCCGGGGGAGTCATTGGGTTGTTGAGTTCTTTTATGGGCATGCTTGAACTCTGGAGGGCCCCCAAACTGACAGCCACCTCCGCTAAATTGATCGTATATTTTTCTGTCCTTACGTCATTCCATCATCCTTCTGCAAATGCTTTGGCCGGCCATATTTTTATGGCTCTTCTTCCAAGAGGTTCCATGGAGGGTGGGTCAGCATGATTTATCTGCAACAAGAAGGGAAGGAGAATTTCTTATCTCTGGTATCAGAAGGTGGGATTTCCCTCTTATCACCCTCTCTTTTGCTTTGGGGTTTAAAGGCAACACCAACTGGTTGGATTAAGAAGTTTAGGGAGTTCTTTAGGCTGCCAGCTTCGTAAAGTTGACAATGGCCAGAAATGGGGGACTCAACCGTCTCCTAATTTCACATCCTCCCTGATACTGAACATCACAGCACACAGCGCCTGAGTTTGTTGCCAGGACAAGAAGATCTTGATTGGATTAAAATATTTCCCAGTGGAGGTTTTGAGGCTTTGGCAAACGTAATGAGATGAGCCGCTCTTCAAAAACAGAACTTGAAAAATTAAACAAGTCGTATATATTCATTATCAAAAACGTAGAAAAGGCAGATAAGGAAAAAGAAGAAAATGAAAATCACCTGTAATCCCACCACATGGGGCTAACTATTCATATTTTACTGTGTATCTTCCCCATCTTCAGTGTATAGTAAATGCATTTTAAATGAAAGTAAGATCGCGTTGCATATTGTATATGACCGTTTCCATTAGCAAAAATTGTATGTACTCATTGTAAAATACTTAAATAATGACCGACAAGAACAGTAACAACAAAAACCCAAATTACGACCCTCATTTACTTACTTACCAGTGAACGTCTTACTCGATAGGTCTTTCCCCATTGTTAGATAACCTGCTTTAAAAAAACCTTAAGGACATAGCATGGGCTTCTCCATGTCAGCGAAGCTGTCTCTACATCATTATTTCTCAGGGGCAGAGCTGGGGATTCCATTATCAGGATGCACTACCGTTTAGCGAATCACATCCCTCCAGTTGGACAGTTAGGTTGTTTCCCGTTGTTCATAAAGTCTTTCTCTTGTGGCTCAGTCGATGCATTGCCAACACTTAATCAGGTGGGATTTGTGTCCAGCCCATGGCTGGCTCATCAGACAAAGGCAATCCACTACTGTCAATAACTCTGCAGAGCAAGACAGAAATGAATCTGCCAAGAACTGTATGAGCAGCAGGCCCGTCGGACAGTAGTTTGAACAATGGAGGGTTCCTTTCTCTCACACAACAAATAGAGGTGGGCTGCTGGTGACACTGATCCAGCTGCCCTATGAGGTCACCAGGATCCCAGCTTTCTTTGTTGTCACTCCACCTTAGCATTTTGACACTTTATGCCTGTGCTTGTCTTCCTCATGTTCAAAGATGGCTGCTTCGGCTCCAGGCATCACATCTGCATTAAGACAGGAAGGAGAAAAGACTGGCACCAGAAGGCTTTCTCCTGGAGCTTTCTCTTTGATAAGAAATCAAAACTCTCCTCCAAATCCTCCCAACAGACCTCTGCATACATTTTATTGGCCCAAACTGTGCCATATGGCTTACTCTTAACTGCCAAGAGGCTGGGAAAGTGAAACTTTTCTCTTTTTAGGAGGCAGGAAGGGAGAAGGACGTTAAGAATGGGTGTTTGGATCAGTTAACCCATGGCTTAGTCATAGCATCTAAGACATTTTCACTGGGGCATCTGGGTGGTTCAGTGGGTTAAAGCCTCTGCCTTTGGCTCAGGTCATGATCTCAGGGTCCTGGGATTGAGCTGTGCATCGGGCTCTCTGCTCAGCAGGGAGCCTGCTTCCCCCTCCCCCTCCCCCCGCCTGCCTCTCTGCCTACTTGTGATCTCTCTTTGTCAAATAATAAATAAAATCTTTAAAAAAGATTAAAAAAATAAAACATTTTCACCGACAGCTAGAGCTGTTTCGGGGCATTGTCTTCACTGCCCCACCCCCGACCCCATTTGCTCTGACTTCCTGGATCTCACTTGTCTCCAAACCCTGCCCTTAACTCTTCCCATTTTGGTCTGGGCTCTTGGTTTGGGAGCCATATTTCGACTCTGCCCTGGGCTGGGCTTTTCACTTAAACTCTTGCCCTTGTTGTTCAGGTGCCTTCTAGTGTGTAAAACGCTGGGTCATTGGAAGTACTTTTGTTTCTGTGACAATGGATTTGGTGCTGGGCTCCTCAGGGTAGAATTCCCAGCCTCCAGGAAGCTGGCCACAAAACCCCATTGAGGCGGGGCAAAGGCGCATCTTCGTAAAGCCTGGTTATTCCAGAGGTCTGATAGACGCGGGGCTGGCAAAGATTGGATCGGGGTGGGGGAGGGGTGGGAAGGAGGCATTTCTTTGGTGGCCTGTGGCTACTACATCTTGACTTGGGGTCCCCTTCCCAAGAGAAGACCCCTCTGTAGCATCAAGGTCCTGCCTCTTTGAGGATTCTGCTTCTGACTCCCATGTCGATACCTCCGAGCTGGTCGACAGTCCATTTCTTCTTGGGAGGGCCTTCTTGGCCCCGCAAGCTGGGTGACATCTGGAGCCGTGGGGCAGGGGAGCGTCTGTGGTCAGGTTGGCCGTGGCTCAGCAGCTTGCAACCAGATCTTGGTTCAGGACGA
>JAPYYJ010004316.1:0-10570 GCA_028533885.1 Nasua narica
TGGATTTTGATCCCTTCCCTGTTTTTCCTCTAAGACAATGGTGGTGGATAATCACAGGGTATTTTTAGAACTGCTTTGCAGTTTCTCTGTGAAAATCTTTCCCTGGGTACATGATTTAATCCTCTCATCCAGCCTTGTTTAAGATCTACAGAGTGCTATATTTATTTGACTTTATTTGAGATTTCCGAGCTTTTCAGAATGTTGCTCCAAGAAGTCTGATGCCTACAGAACTCTAGAACTTATGCCTTAAAAGGCTTCACTCTTGATATGTTTGTAGGCATTCTTACAACTTCTCTCTCCCCTTTTTTTCTAGACCATCTAGGGTAGGGCAGCTAAACCCCCCCTTGGAATTCATGCCAGGAAGCTTTTTTTTTTTTCTTTAATTTTAAATAAACTTTGCTTTTTTAGAGCAGTTTTAGATTCATAGCAAAGTTGAACGCAGAGTACAGAGAGTTCTCACCCATCCCCCTGTCTCCACACGGTCTTTTGATGGTACCCTTGTGATCTTCCAAGGGCAGTAGGGAAAGTGTCTCCTTTCTAGAGAAGCAGTAATTTTCTCGGCTCCATCAATGACTTTCAGCGATCAGGTGGAGGGGGATGGTGACAGTCTGCTCATCTCAGTCTTTGACTTGAATGGAACTTAGCCCTGGCACCCAGCAGACCATCACTATGTCTACCGCGGGCCCCGTAGAGCCACAAGAGATGCCCTTGGCAGGCCCAGATCTAATTCTTGGAGAAGGCTTCCTACGTATTCCTCACCACCTCAGGCTGTCTCATTCTCCAGAAAGAATGTATCCTTCACAGATTTAAATCCTGGGCGTCTGGGTGGCTCAGGTCATGATCTCAGGGTCTGCAGGAAGGCTGCTTCTCCCTCTCCCTTTGTCTGCAGCTCCTCCTGCTTGTGCTCGCTCTCTCTGTGTCAAATAAATAAATAAATAAATAAAATCTTAAAAAAAAAAAAAAAAGATTTAAACCCTGACTGTCTTTTCAAAGCATTTTTTGCCTTTGTATCTCATCTGACCTTGGCAAGGCTTTGTGTCACTTCGATTTTACTTAGTAACTTCTGGTCTACAAAGCCTTTGCGCACACACCTTCTCAGATGAGAATTGCAGCAAACCTCTATGGTAGGACTGTCTCCCCAGCCTAATGACAGAGGACATGGACTTAGGAGTCAAGCCCTCCCACCGTGAAGCCGCTGGAGATGGAGATGGAGTTGGGGGTGGAGATGGTCTGCCATAGGCCCGGTGTCCTGAAGGGGGCACATCTGCCCCTGGAGGGATGGATGCAAGGCTTTATATCTAACTAAATAAATTTGGGGTGTGTATGTGTTTGTGTGTAAATATTTAAATATGTATACTTACATATTTAAATATTTAATATTTAAGTATTTGACTATATAAGTATATTTAAATACACATGTGTATATATTTAAATATTTAAGTGGTTCAAATATTACATGTAGTAAAGAAATTATTTAAAGAAAATTTCTTTCTTATTTAAAGAAAAATCTCTGACCAATACAAGGTCACAGTAGAAGTCACGACCCCCCGTGTGCCTGCCATTTGGGAAGTGTGCCACACTATCTGTGCTCACTCACTGGGATGACCACAGTGGAAACCAGAGTCCTGCTGCTCGCCCCAGCCTTGCTGGTTGTCCACAGAATGTCCTCCCTGAGACGGGGTACTGGTTCCCTGTGGCCAAGACAGACTTTGTTGTGAGGAGCAGATGACAGCAGAATAGACACACTTCAGACCATCTGGGGCCCTCTCGGAGTGTCAGATAGTAAATAGGGGATAAGGGTAGGGAGGAGGGGCCACCAGAGTGCCCACAGTTTGTGATCCAGAGGTTCGATGGTCCAGAGGTTCGATGGTGCAGAGCCGACCGAGAGCCTAAGGGCCCTGACTGTCAGCTGTGTTTCAGTGACATTTCTCTGCCCCTATTTGTGTTTGATAAATATGCTGATGCTTAGCCCAGCCGTGCTAGGAGAGTTCTGGCCCGAGGCAGGGCATCTCTGAACTGATCCAAGACTTTGGTTGTCTTCATAGATCAGCGCCTGCTCCCTTCCTGGTTGGTATTCTGAAAAGACGTGGGTGTGTTCACAGCCCCTCCTCGCTGACCCCTAGTGATGGGCCGGATGAGTGCTCTGGCAGTGTAGTTAGGTGAGGCCTGAACTTTGCACCTGGTGGAGGCGAACCACCCTGCTGTCCCATCAGCCCCCTGGCCCGCGCCGAACGAGGCAAGGCCCAAAGCTGGCAGGTAGGAGGGTTGGAGGTGGCTTGGAATATGTATGTGCTCTGAGCTAGCTTCCAGTTGTTAGTTTTTCTACACATCTCTTCTAGGGGGAGGTGGCAGCAGTTCTAGAAAGTAAATTTTGAAGGCACATTTTTCCGTGATCTCTTTATTACCTGCCAAGAATGTTAAAAAAAAATGTGAAAGCACAAGTAGAGATTTTAATTAGTTTTCGTTGTCACTGCTTTTGGTGATGGCAGTTTTACATAGGATACCTGACAGGGAGGCATTTTATGGGCCCTTGGTTCTCCGTGTGTTCTCCACATTTCAGAACTCAGCTACAGATTTTGGAGAAAAAGAAAATAATGGCAGAAGTACCTTGTTCTTGAACAGATAGCCCGACTGGCTAGCGACCTCTTTCTAAAGAAAAGCACGAGTGTAGGAATCTTTCTGGAACAAGGCCACAGGAAAAGGGAAGTTGTTCCCGGCAACTTTGTGGAGCGGTCTCAGGACTTTGCGGCTTAGGGCAAGGTCATCTGGGCGAGCCCCGTTCAAGGCGGAAGATGGCCCTGGTGTAAGGTGTTTGCAACAGACCTGAGTTGCTTGGCCTCTTCTGTGACCAAGTGGTGTTAGCTCCTTTTGTGGTTTGTTGATGTCCTTGGGTTTTCTTTTTACAGAGTTGGATAGTGCTTCCTTCCAGCTGGTAATGTGTCATGGCTTTAGGCTTAATTGTTATGATGACAGAGTGACCTTTGGAACCCCCTGGAGACAGGCCAAGACAGGAGAGTTGTTTTTCACGTGTCCGTTATGGATGTCCATTGTGGATGCTGCTGGTCCATTCTGTGTCAGTGCCATCTCGGCCCAGCCTTACCAGGTACATGAGAGGTTTGTTTTCAAAAGCCTGGTAGGAGAGTTTAAGAAAGTACCAAGATTTTTCCAATTTATTTGAACAATTAGAATTCTAGAGAGTTCTTCATGCCTACTAGCTGAAGCCCAGCTCTGTGATCTGTATTAGTGGCTCCTTGCAACTGACCCTGCCTGGCTCTCCAGTCTGTTCTCTCTGTCCCTTAGAACGCTGGGCTTCCCTGGTCCCTGAACTAGTTGTCCTTGAGTGAGCCTGTGCCTTTTAAAGTTAGATGTGTCCACACTGTGTCTGGATGATCTTTGACCAGACTTCCCTCCCTCACAGCCTGGGGCATGCATTTCCTTTTGTCTTGTCTGAATGTCTTACTCTTTTGTTACACGGTTGGGTCACTTGTGACTCACCTGTGTGTCTCCTCGAAGTGTCTGACTTGGCACCTGTTGAATGAATGAATGACTGCGGTTCCAGATTGCAGGCTCCTGTGACCTCTCCAATCAGCATGTTGCAGGGCTTTGGGGAGCCAGGCATGCCCAGTGAGCACAGAAGCCTCCCCGGAGCTACTGTCTGTTGTCCGCCCCCCTGGTCCCTCCTCTGTTGGCCTGGTCATCACTGGTGGTCAGGAAGATGTGCCATGACAGGTGGTGCTATTGAGCATGAGGGCACCAAGTGTTGGTAGGTGCCTCTTCCTGCCCAGCTGAGCTCACTTACCCGCTCTGAGCACTGCCTGCAGAAATGCCTGGGTCTCAGAGTCACTCCTTGTGGCTCTTTTTGAAATTGCTTTTCTTAGGTTTTCATCATTCCTGCCACCCTCGGCTTGGCAGTAAGAGCTGTGACCAGGCTGCCATGGGCCATGGA
Source organism: Nasua narica (assembly GCA_028533885.1). Classification (NCBI taxonomy): domain Eukaryota; kingdom Metazoa; phylum Chordata; class Mammalia; order Carnivora; family Procyonidae; genus Nasua; species Nasua narica. Next base: position 3,947 of record JAPYYJ010004316.1, read on the forward strand.
AGGCCTCCTGTGAGGGCCTTCTTTACCCAGGTCAGGCACACTCCAGGCCACCCTTTGACGGACTACCTGTGAAGGGGAAACACTGATGAGTGAGGGAGCCCCAGAACCCCTCCCCACCTCCGCTGACTGGGAGGTAATCCTGGGGAGGGATCGTGACTTCTCCAGCTTTGGCCCTGCGCTCTCCTCCTTGCACAGACACATGAGACAAATACATGAAAGAAAGGACTCTCTTGGGTGCTAGCCTAACTTCCAGCTGGTCCACCAAAGAGCTCGTTTCCCTGTCTCAATCCTACCATATCACATCCTCAGTGAAAACACACACACACACAGAAAACTCAAACCAACCAAATAACACAACTGAGTAGCTAAAGCCATAAACCTTCCCTCCAGAGAAATCTCATGTAAGCATCAGGACTGCTTGCTTTTCTATTTTTATGTGAAAATATGGAGCACGGAAGTCCTTTCAGAGTCTTCTCTACGTGTTCTATCTGACAGTGATGGGTTAAAGCAGTATTCCTCTTTTGCAGCTAAAGTAAGCTGATAACATACCATTTTGCTAGAGATTTATATATGGCACAGCTTACAGAATGTGTGACCCACTTTGGCTCCAAGGTATGTAGAAGACTGAGACGTCTCTCCCTAATTTTGGTTTGTTGGTACAGAAGCTAAAATCAGCCTGGTTGGGTGCTACCCACTTGGAGGCCTTGGGCAAGTCATCCTCAGTCCCCTGGCTTACTGCCCTGTTCCAGAAATAACTTTGTCTTCCCGGCATTTCGTCGATCTGTGGTTGTTGCTTCACATTTATAGCCCTTTATGGAATTTTGTGGCTACTCAGAAAGCCTTATATTCTCTCGTGAAGCCAACCTTGACACTTCTGAATTAGAAAACAAGCTTTCCTAGTGATTATAAAAATAAACGGAATCCACCCAACTCCAGTTGTCCGAAACACATTGGAGCTTTGAAAGTATTGTCAGTCCTGCCCTGTCAACGGTCTAGAAAGAAATAATGTTTTTGGAGTGAGCCTGTAAGTAAATGCCTCTTCGGGCCCATTACCATCCTTCTGAAGGTGCTGGAGTGAGGATGGTGAAGGGTTCCGTAGGAGCAAGGGGGAGGCACTGGGGCACCAGGGGTGTGGGGGAATTGGAAACTTTGCAGGGGGATGCCGGCACGTAGACGCCTGAATTTGAAGAAAACCTGTAGCTTTCATATTAGATAAGCCCTTGGGGCTGGATCTTCCTTTGTTTTCCCAGAGCTCCATTAGCATTAGCATGGAGTTTTGAAAGTTGCCTGGGTATTTGGTTCTAGTAAACAGAACCAAAGCCTGGTACTTCGTGGTTGCTCACTGACCTGGCATAATCATGGAGCCTCCCATTCTGGAAAGGCCTGGCAGCATCAGGCCTGGATCTCACTGACCTCTCTGGGAGCTGGGGTGGGTGCCCAGCTTCCCTTCCAAGAGCGCGCTTTTCTGTTAACCAAAAGTACCAGCAGAGGGATACCTGGGTGACTCAAGTCGGTTGAGTTTCTGACTCTTGATTTTGGCTCAGGTCATGATCTCAGGGTCCTGAAATTGAGCCCTGTGTCGGGCTCTGCACTCAGCAGGGAGTCTGCTTGAGATTCTCTCTCCCTCTCCCCAACCCCACTTGCGCTCTCTCTCTCTCTCTCTCTCTGTGTCTCTTTCAAATAAATAAATCTTTGAAGAAAAAACCCATAAAAACAGTACCAGCAGGTCTTTGGGACTGTAGGATCTCCCAAGGCGCCTTGGTCAGGGCCTGCGTTTCCCCACCTGGGGCCTGCCGTATTTATGTGTCCAGCCACCGTCTGAGCGGTGAGCTGGTTCACTTTCCCTGCACTGCTTCCGTCGACAAGCCTCAAAGAGGACGTGGGATTTTTTGTCAGGAGAGGGAGGATGCATGTTTTATTCTTGAATGGTGGAGGGTGTGTCAGCAGTGTAGGCCGGGGCCAGGGCGTTAACCATTTCCCAAAGCCCCTTGGCATATGCTTCACTTACTAAACCAGGATATTCTACCTCGAATGAAGAAAACCTGTTGGGAATAGTGAAGAGACAGAAATGACAGAAAGCCTCAGTAGTTGTACAAAATGAGCAGAGGAACCCCTACTAATCGGGTTAACGTGTCCCCAGAGAAACTAGGTCTTGAGTCGTGACTTGCTGGGTCAGGAGTTCCCACCCTACTTTTCTAATGAAACGTTCCACGGTGTTTATACAAGTCCTGTTTCCAACATCAGAAATACTGGACATTGCATACATATATATTTTTTTTACTTTAGTAGTGTTTACTTCAGTGTTGTTGGCCAGGTTTTATCTTTTTACCCCATTCATAAAGTTTTGTGTTTTTTAATTTTAATTTTGTTTTGTCCCTCCCCCTAGTTTTGTGACTTTTAAAATTTATTTTGAAATATTTTAACAAAATATTGGTCATATTTTTTGAGGTACTTAATCTCAGCTTATGAAAAGGAAATCCAACATGAGTGATGCAAAACAAGAAGTCACCCCATCTTGAAGTTCTCTTTTGTCCCTTCTCTAGGAAGGTCCGTTTCCCCTCCAGTCTCCACTATTGCTTAATGTGAAGGCTGGAGGTCTGGTCAGAGACTGACCGGAGGGGCCTTGTAAAGACTGTGGGGGAGACGGAAAGGGAAAGATTGGTCCGTGTATCTTGGATCCGGAATGTTTTCTTCCAAGGGGTCCCGAAAAGGGGTGGAGGGAAGAGAGTGATAGTCTAATAAACACTGTGAAATGAAAATAATACACGTGGAAGTGCTTAAAAATGAGGAAAAGATCATGCCTTTTACCTGGGTCTGGCTGGAGTCTGCCTCACCGTGTCCCGCAGGCTGCTGCGCCTTGTCGGGGAGAGCTGAGGGTTGGCTCTGGGCCTGACTTCGCTCTGGGGCTCCTGACCTTGAAGAAGCCCAGCTCCCCTTGGGGGCCTGGCTCCCATCTGTCCAGCAGCTCCCTTGGCAGGGGGGCGTGAGGAGGACGGCGGGAGCAGGGGGCACGGGAGGGAGGCACCTGCCAGTGAAGTTGCCGCTTGCACTTACACATCCGCCCATGATGTTTTCTACCTGAGGAATCTCTGGACAAGGTGCTTCTGTCCCTGGACGCTGGAGGAGGCAGGTGAGCGGCCAGATGGTATCTCGGGCTGGGCAGTTCTCTGTCTCCTTTCCTGACCTTCTCCTGCTAGCTGGAAACGCGATGAGAAACTCCGGTGGGCGGCAGACACTGATCAAGTCCCCGGAGGAGCGTCAGGCTGTGAACAGACTGAAGGGAGAAAAGACAAACGGTGCTCTTCACACAGGGAAGTGCCACGGCCTCGGTCTCCTTTGGCGCCTTCCGTGGCCCATAAGGGGAGCCCTCCACTGCGGAGACTCGAAGAAGGTGACCGGCGGCCTCAGTCTCACATTTGTCCACAGCGAGCCATGAAGCTGTGTCTTGTACTTTTGTCCTAGAACTCTCTTGCTATCCTGCAAAAGAGCAAAACCACATGTCCTGCCGTCTGGGACCCTGAGACTCCTTGCTCCCAGTCCAGGGAGCTGACACCCTATCTCCCGCCCATCCCCTGCTCCATAACTCACATTTTTAGGGAACGGTGGCTGCTGGCTGTTGTTTTGACCGCATGACTGCTGGGGGACTTAGTGGCCTCTGTGGGCATTTCTGGCTTAGGCCAGGCAGGAGCAGAGAGGAGGGGCGGCAGGAGACGCCTTCTGGAGGCCATCAGGGTTCTGTTTGTGCGCGGTCCTCTGTGTCATGGCCCACCTGCCACATTCCCTTATTAGAAACGTGAGTTCGTTTATAGAGAGGTCTTGTAGTTGAAGAGCTCCAGGAGGAAGGAGTTCATACCTAATTTTATGTTTATGTGAGTTTGAGGAACACTGGCTACAGGGTCTCTCTGTTTGGATCCTAAAAGTTGTGGTGAGTTGTGGGAGTTCTCTCCAGCCTCTGCCCTCCTGCACTTCATGGGGGGGTCTCCCACCAAACTCATGGGTCTCAAGGGAGCACTCATGGGGCAGCGTGACCCCCGCCCTCTGGCCTGTGAGCAGCTGGCCCAAGGACGCCCTTGGCCTGCCTTCCCCGGAAGGAGCTGGACTGGAGACCAGGAGAGTCCATGCAGTCAGCCTCTTCGGTGGCTAGACCTGGAGAGTAGAGTTGGGGGCTGTCAGCTGCCTTGACATCTCCATGAACACAGGTTCATTTAGAGAGAAGGGGAGGATGACAGGGGTCAACAGAGGAGAGCCAGAAGAATTGTCTGTGCTGCTGACATTGGGGTCCTTGAGCCCGCTCAGCCACACTCCTGTTCAAGTCTTATAAGTCAACCCCAAACCTTTATGACAAATGGCCTTTCTGCTGAAACTCATCTGCATTGGGTTCTCCGGGCTGCGGCCCAAGTGCCCCGGCTGTCAAGTACGGTGTTTTGGCCACTAGAGCAGGCCCCGCCCTCACCGTGATGGCTTCTTCACTGAACCCCCGGGAACTGGGGCGGGTGGGGCTGAATGGACGTTCTGTGGGGCAAGGCAGAGGGAGCTGCTGTAGCTGGGTGTAGGCCACCGGCCCGGAGGGCACACCCTCCTTGCACTGTGATGCTGAAAAACAGCGAGCGGCGGCGCCACGCCCCTCCCAGCACTGCCTTGCCTAAAAGGACAGACCCCTCCAAAGTGGAGGGAGGAGAGACGTGGTGGGTGGGGCGGCTGAAGAGAGCCGGGGCCCAGCTTCCAGGTGGCCCGGGCTAGTGGGCGGAGAGGTAGAAGCCGGCGCGAGGCCAGACCTCACAGCCATGGTTTGAGTGGAAAAAGAAAAGGGAAGAGAAAGAACCGTCTCAGGCAGAGAATGGGGCACACCCAGCTGAACGTTGGGGCTCAGGGCCAGTCCCTAGCCCTAGAGGATCCAGAGAGTTCTGTTCTGGCTGCATCTCCGGGAACCGAGTGAGTGCCCTGGGCAAGGCTGGGGGCCGGGGGTGAGGGGAGATCTGGGCCTGAGACAATACCTTCCTGCATCGGCTGGTAGGTGTGTTGCAGACCTCCACTCAGAAGCTGACCCACAGGTCACGGGGACGCTCTTGTCCTCATCTCTTTGGCTTTGGTCCTCTGGGAACTGCATGTCTCGTTGACAGTGGAGTTAATAGATACTGGAGACAGTCCTTTTACACACCTATTTGGAAATTTCTCTGGCACTCCTGAGAGGCCTTCCTGGCTGACATACTGGCGAATTTTCAGTTAATTATGTGAGGGCTTCGAGTGGCCCAGTTGACAATGGAGCAAGACACGAGACTTGTCAAAGGCCTGGGCATTTCTAGGAGAGAGAAGAATGCATTGACACTGGTGGGCATTGTCTCCAGTAATAAACAGGCAGCTCTTTTAAGAGACTTACAGTGGTCAGTGCAGTGCTTCCATTATCTTTGCTTGTGCTACTCTGGGAAACTTCGGTGGCAATCCAATGACAGATGAAGCCTGGCGCATGGGAGTGAGAGGACTGAATCAACACTGGGCCAATTCTCCCTGAGAAAGAGCCTCCAGGGTCCCTGGTTCTAGCACCTGGGGCACCCGTGCCAGTAGAGGAGGGGGGAGGGGAAGAGCAGGCCAGCCCTTCACACAAGGGAGGGTTGGGGACATGTTCCACCAGCACCAGTGTGGCCCTCAGATTGTCCCCCATTCAGGGTTTTGTTGCAGTTCTGGTCGTACATTTCCTGACCAGGACCCCTTGTTCATCTTCGTATCCCTAAGGCCTGGTCCATGAGGGACCCTCACTGCTGTTGAAGAGATTGTCCGTTTTTTGAGAGAAGAAACATCATGAGGTGCTTAAGGACAGCGGCTTCAGAAGTGTGGGGTGTGGGAGGGCTCAGAACAGCAGAGGGCTCCGGAGAGCCCCTCCCTTTCTGCAGCTGCGGCCCGCACTTCCCCGTAGAGCACTAGCTTACTGTTGACGCATGTCTCTCATCTCCCGGGTGTGAGCCCCCAGGCCCAGGGTTTGCACAGCACCAACACTCTTAAGCACGTTTTCGGGGGGACTTATTTTCAGGCTAGTTCCTACAGAAAATCCCCCAAAGGTCGTGGCTTAAACATGAGCCACAAGTCCGTCTTCAACTGGGGTGTCCCAGAGACCTCTTGGAGGGGCTGGTTTTTAGGAAGGACATACCGGGGGTGAGGGAAGTGCCCTCCGATACCTTCCAAGGAAGAGCAGCCTCTAGGAGGGTGGCTGGCCCGGGAGGTCTGAACAGCAGGGAAGCCTGGTGGCAGCCAGATGAAGACGCCGGCGGAAGGGTTCGTGGCCTGGCCAGTGCTGCCTCGAGACAGAGTGGGGGCTGCAGGGGGGCTCTCGGAAGCCAGGGCTGTGGGGCAGGGGTGCTGAGGCGGGCTAGTCTGGATCCGGGGGGCAAGGTAGAGCCCAAGGATCACTGATGTGTTTGGCCGTGGGGTGCGAGAGTCAGAGGAGTTCAGGAGCCGGCACTGATTGTGTGTCTTGGCGGAAGCGAGTGGAAGGACGGAGCGGCCACTGACTGAGATGGGAAAACTAGGGGCTGCCAGGAGCTGAACCAGTCTGGGCTTGCCCTGCTCCTGGGCACTAGCCCCCGCTGCCATTGTTGAGGGGGAATATTCGTGCACCCACGCAAGCTGACT
>JAPYYJ010004317.1:0-10570 GCA_028533885.1 Nasua narica
GTCTGTTCCCTGCTCACTTCACCACAAGCCACTCTCCTCTGGTACTTTCTTTTCTAAATACTCGGGTCTTTGGAGAGATGAGAATTTGCCAGGCTTTTTTCAGACTCAGAGATTTGCATTTCTTCTTAATTTTGTTTAAAAACCCTGTTCTGTTAGTCGCATGGCTCTTATAATTATGTCATTCAAATCTTAGCTAAAACATAGGTCTTCCCTTGTTATTGCCAAATCAGCAACTTGATTATCTTTTTCTTGGCATTTATCTCAACATGTAAGAGTGGTTTTAACATATTTTTGTGTTTTCCTCATTAGAATGTGAGGTGCATGAGGTCAGGAGCATTCCTGTCTCCTTCACCTATATAGCCATAGGTTCTGGAATAATATATGGCCAGTTGTTCCACTGTGTTGCAGAGTGAATGGATGGGTACTAGAAGAATACACAGAGTCACACTTTATAGAGATACCAATGTCTGATGATCAGGGTCACTGGGGAACTCCTTAAACATGTGTAATTCCTGGAGCAGATTTCTAGAGGTTCTGACTCAGGAGGCTCATGGCTCCCCATTCACTGTGCTTCCCATTCAACAGCATACCAATCTCCCTGAAGCTTGCTAGGAAAATAAAATCCCAGGCCCTGCCTTAGATTTAGTGACTCAGAATCTGCATTTTAACAAGATTCCTAGGTGATTCTTTCCCACCTTAACTTCTGAGAAACACTGGTCAACGGTGTTTACTAAAAATATCCAAGTATTTTTGAACTTCAGATCCAGCTGAGAACCACTCATCAAGAGTATGGCTAAACCTGGGGAGGGAGACAAACCATAAAGAGTCTCAATCTCAGGAAACAAACTGGGGGTTGCTGGGAGGGTCGGGTCAGGGGAGGGTGGTAAGGGGTGGAGGAGGGATAATGTGGCTGGGTTATGGACATTGGGGAGGGAATGTGCTATGGTGAGTGCTGTGAATTGTGTAAGACTGTGTAAGATTCACAGACCTATACCCCTGAAGCAAATAATACATTATATGTTAATAATAATAAAGAAAAAAAGAATATCGCTAAACCAAAGGAAATAAGAACAAAGGGACATCTGGGTGGCTTAGTTGGTTGGGCGTCTGCCTTTGGCTCACATCATGATCCTGGAGTTCTGGGATGGAGCCCGTGTTGGGTGGTCCCCGTTCAGCAAGGAGTCTGCTTCTCCCTGTTCCTTTGCCTCTCCCCCAACTCATGCTCTCACTTGCTCTCTCTGTCTTTCTCTCATTCTTAAATAAATATATATCTTAAAACAAAAAAAAAAAAAATAAGAAAAGAACAAAAATCGCACCTCTCCCAGCCTCCAACAGAACAGGCATTATTTCAAATATAACTTATTTATTTAACACAACATTTATATGGACAGCCTACTCTCATGAGGCACCATGGTAGCCTCAAAAAATGTCAAGTGAAATCAAACATATTTCCTCCTATTGAGATGGTGTAAGTCCACAAGTGGGAGAGAGCCTTACAAACAGTTGACAGCAATGACGTGCTAGACTTCACACAGGTATGAACAGTTGACTTAAAGGCAAAGAAAATAATTTCTACTTGGAGCCTTATCAAAGTCCTTAGGTAAACTAACCTGACAAATCTGGACTCGTGAAGAAGTGTTCACGCATCAGGCAGAAGTATGGAGATCCAGAGGAGCCTGGAATGATTGGAGAATCTTGGTAGATGTGGTGGGAGCCAGATATAAGACTAGAAAGGCTCCAGAGTTACATGATGTGGGGCAGAGCTTTCACTCTGCCATGAACAGCTTTTGCCCTCAGAAGCCTAAAGCCCAGTAGAAAAGACTGGTGAGTGAAAGGACAATTAAATTATAGAATAACAGATGCACTGGCAAGTCTTATGGAAGGCCAGTAGTGAGCATGGAGACCCTCAGCTGTGTTCTCAAGGGCACCTAGATGTCAAGAAGGTGAAGGAAAAAGGGGAAGGTGTGCTATTCTAGGCAGAAATTGCAACATATTTGAAGGTAAGGCTTCATTTTGTTTTTAAGAAAAGGAATCACTTTGCAGTATATCAGTAGGGTGTGAAGTATATGTGACAGATACAAATCCGAAAGGTAAGATATAATCAGAACATTTAGGACCTTAATTGTCATGCAGAGGAGCTTGAATTTTATTGTCAGAGGAAAACCGCCAAAGGATTTTAAGTCAGAAAACACCATGATCATATTTGAATTTGCAGTCACACCAAGAAAGAATTGCACCAAACAAATGTAGGGATGAAATGGGAGGTATTCTCAACAGTCCTGGTGGGAAATGTGGAGAATTGAATCTTGGAGGTGAATACAAGAAGGAAACAAACATCACTCAAAATTGAACTTGCAAAGTCTTCATTTAGAATCTTTATTCTTGTCTGATATAATTCTCAGGACGTTGGTTTTGGATTTCACAGCTGGTGGAATTAGTTATTAGGAGCATAAGTTAAAATACAGTAGGGATGTGTGGGGTAAACAGGGCTGCTTTTTGGCAGTCCAGATTAAAAATAAGGGGGTGGGGGAGAAAGCTAAGAGGAAAATCTAATAAAGAGAGAGAATAACTAAATAAGAAAATGATCTAAAAGCAGACTCAGGGACTCCAAAAGCAGGTCAATAGTGTGACATTTGGTCTGGGCGAACATTCCTGGGTGGCTCAGTGTATCAACATACATAGCACAGATGAGAATAACAGATATTCTTGAAGACCTCAAACATCTTCAGAAAAAGAGTGAACTGGGGATCTGGGTGTCTCAGTTAGTTAAGGGCCCAACTCTTAATTTCAGCTCAGGTTATGAACTCATGGTCATGAGTCGAGCCCACCTCATGCTCTCTGCTTCATGGGGAGTCTGTTTGAGAGCCTCTCTCCCTCTGCCCACTTTAAATAAATAAATAAAGTCTTTAAAAAAAAGAGTGAATACATTCACAAAAGCAGGAGGATGCCTTATATATTTCACCTTAAGCACATTTCCATTCGAAAGAATTCAAGTTGAAACTGCTTTTGACTCTCTCAGATCCACATGGAAAGCCATACAGCTCTGCACTTCTCTTTGGCCCTAATTCTGGAAAACAGCACACAATTTGGGAACCAATCAACTAGGGGAACTCTGCCCACTGTTGTACTTTGAGCTGAGGCAAGAGTGAAGAAGGTTCAAGTTGAGATACACTTGTTGAGATTTCCCCCAAAGTGACCTGAGGTGATTTTGTGACTATAGTCATCATGAACAGCAGTGTGAACTTAGCAAACAGGACTATAGTAAATACTGTGCCTCCAATAACAGAAAATGGTCAAATTATAGCATTTTTGGCTTTCAGATCAGAGAATAAAAACTGGTTGCATAGTTTTTTGTGCTTTCTCAGGATACTTGAGGGTATGACTACTGAATTAATTTTCTAAATTAGCAGAATTTTGAAGCTTTGAGAGAGAAGTAGAGATAATTTGGTGAAATGCATGCAAATTGGGAAAAAAACTAAGAAAAGGAGATCAAAATGCTATAAAAATACTTAAGTTACACCTTTAAAATATCTAAGGCTTAGGAATTCTGGTATTTCTGAGAATGTATCTCTTCTTCTTCTTCTTCTTCTTCTTCTTCTTCTTCTTCTTCTTCTTCTTCTTCTTCTTCTTCTTCTTCTCTTCCTCCTCCTCCTCCTCCTCCTCCTCCTCCTTCTTCTTCTTTTCTTTCTTTCTTTCTTTCTTTCTTTCTTTCTTTCTTTCTTTCTTTCTTTCTTTCTTCTTTCTTATGAGAGACAGAGTAGGGCAGAGGGAGAGAGAGAATCTTAAGCAGATTCATGTGAACACAAAGCCCGATGCAAGGTTGGATCTCACAACCCTGAGATCATGACCTGAGTTGAAATTAAGAGTCAGAAGCCCAACCAACTGAGCCACACAGGTACCCCACAGTGTATGTCTTCTTAAAACATTAATTATGAGAGCATGAGTAGGTCCATAAATTTCAAACTCAAACTCAAACTCAAACCTAGGTTTTCAGGTTCCTGAAACCTAGAAAAATTTCAGGATTGCTATATTAGTAATGCAAATATGAGGAAATTTTTCTGCTCATTTACTCTGTGCTAGGCACTGTTATAGCATCTGTTGGCTAATTTAGTCTTCCCTTAAAATAAAAGTGATTTTAGCGTTCCCATTTTAGAGATGAAAAAACTGCCCTGACATCACACAGTTAATCAGCTGGAGCTCCTGGTGGCCTGGATGCAGAACACCTTCTCTGAACAACTAACTTGGGTTATAGTTAGCTTCCAAAAATCAATCACAAAATGCAGTAAATGCAAGAGGAAGAACAGCTCCTGAACTTGATGTTACAATTTCCTTGTGAAGCTGGGAAGCATATCCAGTTAATCTGATCAAATCACTGCAGATAAACAACCATTATCAGATTGAGTCTTCTAAAGAAAATCACTGCCGTATTGTTCTTCTCCAGTTGAGAATCCCTTAATAGCTATGCCTTCCCTGCAGGAGTAAGCGTGCACTTCTAGACCTGGTTTATATTCCTTCCATGGTCTGATTACAATCTATCCAAAATTCAATCCTCTGTGACCCCTTACATTTTTTTTTTATCTCTTCCTATACCCTCTCAAAATCTCTGCACCAGCCACAATGAATTCCTCTTCCCTCAAATGGACTTTGGATGCTTTATGCTTACTGACGTAAGGTGGGAGTCTTCTTGTTACAAAAAATAAACATGCGTTTTTGTTTTCTGAAAACATCATGCTGGGCTAGAACTATGGTGGATACAAACGTAATCTAATTCATAGGATTATTCTAAGCATTGGCTGAGAAGGTGCATTTAGTATACCACCTAGCCAACAAGTGGCAGCTTGTTATTCATAAACATGAAATGATTTTGTACACATATTCTGGGTACATAGGATGAACATGGAATTTAGATAAACCATCTTCTTTCTGAGCCTAAACTGTCTGGTTTTGTCTTTTGCATTAATGACATCCAGCATCTCATCACGCTACTAACAGAATGATTATAATTTTGTTCCTTTTTCCCTGGTTAGGTCTGATTCTAGAATCTCTAGTTCCTCTAAACTGTCAATGATTTATTGAGAGTCCTGTGACCCAGATACAGCACTGAGAACCTCAAATGTACTAGCTCACTTAATATGCTCAAATATCATACTCTATTGATGCTATGAATTTCACATTTTTACAAATGGAAAAAAACTAAAGTTGAAATATAATAAGTAACTTCCTTATTGTCATAATTTGTTACTAGGAAAGCTAGCATTCAAAGAAAGCCTTTGTATCTCCAAAACTGTGATTTTCTAGTAAATCAGGTCGTCTTCCTTTGTCATACTATTATCCTTGATTGTTATAGCACTGGTAAGTTCCAGTTCACCCATGCTGGAAAATAAGACTCTTGGACAAAGAAAGATTTTCTCAGATCACTTTTTAAAGACAAGTTGGTTTAGGTTTTAGATTAAACAGGATGGCACTTGGGGAGATTATTCCAGTCCAAGACTCAGCATCTCTAGTCTCTTTCCTATAAGCTTAACTTCCAAATATGAATTGTTGAATAGTCAAGCCCCAAAAGCAAAAATCTGAAGATAAAGAACTGTAGAAAACTAGACAAATGCTAGTTTCCAATTCTGGCAACTCCATGTAAAAACTATTTTTGGAGGTGAGCCTAGGTGGCTCAGTTAGTTGGACATCTATCTTTGGCTCAGTTCATGATCCCAGAGTCTGAGAGATGGAGTCCTACATCGGACTCTCTACTCAGCCGGGACCTACTTCTCCCTCTCCCTCTGCCCTTCCCCCCGACTTGAGTGTTCTCTCTCCTTTCTCTTTCTGGCCCTCTCTCCTACTTTCTGTTTCTTTCTCAAATAAATAAATAAAATATTTTTAAAAAGAACTATTTTTGGAGGACTTGTCCTATGCCAAACTTCTAGACACAGAAATTAGAAATGTTAACAACAGAGAGTGTACTTCCTACAGGAGCTAACAGTCTAGCAAGGACCTTACTGCAGAAACCAACATTTTGCAAGCTAGGATTGGTGAACAACAATGCTACAAGATGCTTCTTTAAAGGGAATTGTCATTGTCAAACAGTTTTGGGGAAACCACATGCTATTAGTTTTCCTTAATATTTTTGTGCACATCAGCTTGTTAGATATCTTGTAGTGAGGAAATCTGTTACTTTACTTAGGTCTGTTTTTACAAACAAAGGAAAACTAAACAAAACAAAAACCTATGACTATAGAAAATTTACATGATTATCAAGATTGTCTTCCTCAAAGAACGTAGGTTATACTAGTTTTTTTTTCTTTTTTTCCAAATCAAGTCCATGCAATACAGAGTCTATCATTTTGCATAAATTTGAAGACATTATGTGAGCTAAAATTTTTAGTTATTTTTTTCCTGTGAAAAATATTTCCCCAGCTTTGTGTCCTACTCTTCTTTAATCAGTCAGACTCTGTGAAATGGAACTATGCATTCCTGCAAAGCCACCATATCTTATCATGTCCTTGATAATTTGTCACTAGAGTATTCCTTTCCTCTACCTCTGACTTGAAACTCTCCTTACTCTGTTGCAATCTAGGCCAAGAACTTCCATGAAGTCATTCTTTTTTTTTTTTTTTCCCAAAGACTCCATTTATTTATCTGACAGAGAGACAGACAGGGAGAGAGGGAACACAAGCAGGGGAGTGGGAGAGGGAGAAGCAGGCTTCCAACAGAGCAGGGACCCTGATGCAGGTGGGGCTTGATCCCAGGGTCCTGGGATCATGACCTGAGCTGAAGGCAGATGCCTAATGACTGAGCCACTCAGGCGCCCCACATGAAGTCATTCTTAATTTTTATGATGTTAAGTAAGCACCACCTTCATCCTTTGTCTCCACACCTTTCTCAGCTCTGCCTTCAATAATGGAGCACATTCATGCTGTATTCTACTAGCTTTTTGGCTCTTTGAAAGGATAAAGTGATTGGGTAAACAACAGGGTACCCTAGCCCACTGCCTGTCTTATTGCAAGGTTCTCCATCCTGGAGTATCATAGGCTCCGTTGCCTATTATGCTTGTCCAGAATGAATCTGGCCTTTAGGGTAATCCAGCGTGATTACCCTGGAGAATATGCATCATCTCCTTTCCAATTTCCAAATAACAAAAACTACAACCCTTTAATCTCTAAAATAAAAATGAGTTATATTAGTCTTAATAAATAAGATATACTAATATAGATAAATATAATGGATATTAGCTATGATCAAGTCAAGTCCTGATTGGCCAGTCAGTTTTTTTGCTTTTCTGGGAAGACCCTTTTCTTTCACTGCTATGAAATGACCCTCCAGTGCAGCCTCTGCCTCTTTTTTTTATTTTAAGATTTTATTTCTTTGACAGAGAGAGATCACAAGTAGGCAGAGAGGCAGGCAGAGAGAGAGGGGGAATCAGGTGCCTTGCTGAGCAGAGAGCCTGATGTGGGGCTCGATCCCAGGACCCTGAAATCAGTGAGTACCTACAGTTTGACAGTAGGTTAAACATAGTCGTGCATAGAAACAAGTTCAAGAATGAAGAGAGATGTCCTTTGTGATGGGAGACTTCCATTACTTAGCTGTGAGATTTTTCCTTCTCACAAAGTAGTTCACATCAAAAAATATTTAGTTTAACAGAAAAGTACAAGCTAGAGTTTATTGAGTGCTTAGTCATATCAGGACTGGGAGCAGAAGAAGAAAGAACTTAAAGCTCTTAGTTCAAAGAGGTTAAGTCATTTCTTCAAGATCACAGAACTAGAGTGCCAAACTGGAGTTTAGAATCCAGTAGTGTGGTTCTGAAGTCTCAAAACCATCACCCTCCCTGTGGTTAGTACAAGTCAAAGGGAGAAGAAAGGGTTGCTCCAAAATATGCTGATTTACTCTGAGAAGGCTTTTTGGCACAAATGAAATTAAATATTACTTTATTGAAAGTTGGCTAAACACAATTTTTACTGAGTGATTTAGTTAGACACACGATTTTGCTTGGGATACTGAATATTATACTACCAAAAAAAGAAAAAAAATAATGGATTGAAAATGTCAGTGGTCTGTTTCAATGTAAATTTTCCGTATGTTTGGTAAAACATATCGACTTCCATATAATAGTGTGCTTTTGACTTGATATATATTGACTTACACCTACTAGGGACTAATCGATTGTTTTCGGTAGATACTCTGTGAAATGTTTTTTCATTTAGCTAAAAATAAAGCTCAGTTTTCAGAAGATTTTTTTCTCTTTTTTAAGTACAAAACTTTGTTGATCATGTTTCTTATTCTCAATATTGACCTGAAACCATTAGTTTTTAAGTGTGTGTAACCTGAAGACCTGAGGGAAATTCTAACTTAAAAAGCAAATGATGCTAATTTAGAAGAAAATATGCCATTTTCATACCACAATAATATAAGTAAACTTATGTGTAGTATAATTCCAACTATATATATATATATGTATATATATATATATATATATATATATATATAAACTTAGCAAATGAAAATGGGTGTAATAAAATTGGAAAATTGGATCAATCTCAACATTCATCAGGATTAGTATCTGATTATCAGTATCAATTCATAAAGAGACTTTTAAACTAGATATTGACTTAGTTCCAAGATGTGTTTCCATTGAGAGTTTTTGTTTTTCTTCATGCAACATGAACCAACTTTCAAACTTTCATTCATATTGCATTGATTGTAAAAATACTATGCTTTCTTTAATGAAATAAAGCTCCTTTTTTTTCAAATTGATATAACTACAATTATTCTGTGTCTGACATTGAAGAGACAAATAATAAATCACCATATTTAAATAAGCATTCAGAGATTGGTTCAGTGTCCATGACAAAAACAAAAAACAAAACAAAACAAAAACAACAACTGTGTTCCCATATTTGTAGCATAATTCAAACTTAAGTCCCAGGAAAATTACAATTATTAAGTCAGGATACTTTTGTTATTATACCCAAATAGCTACAATTATGTAAATTTGGGAATTTCAATATCTTCTCCATATTGCTGTGTTGATAGTAGTTATCTATGAATAATGCAGCAATGGAATAGATAGATGATAGATTTATATGTATATATATATTTTAGAAAAGTCAAACCTTTCAAATATTCATTAATTATCAATTGATTTAAATGAAGACATTTTTAAATAAAGATTAAAAAACACTGAAGACCTTATATTTTAATTAGGAAAGAACTAGGGCTTCTTCAGTATGGCTTATTAATGTGTATATTACTGCATTGTATATAACACTTATAGACCACTGCATTAGAAACAGATATCTTCCTTATGTAGTATGGCTTGAATTTTCATGACTGTTATGGAGATGGGGTGCAGCCTGCAAAATATACTTGTAGCTCCTCATGAGCACAGAGCTGCAATTATCATCCCCATTTCTATTAAAAAAAGGATTTCATAGGAGTTATTTGTGAGACTGCCCTTAGCTTCTTTCCCTGAATCTCTGTCACTTTGTTCATCACAGAAACTACATCTCTCATGATGTCTTACCAACTGGCTTCCCACTTTGTTCAGCCAACGGGAGGCATAAGCAGGTGATTTGAAGGCTGACAGAAGGGAGGACACTTGCTTCCTTCTCTCTCTGCCTCCGCCTGTATCTTCTGTAGAATAGGCTGTGAGCCTTCTATGATGACGATGACTCCCAGACCTGCTAAATGACTGCACTGCAGCCTGGTTTCCATCAGGTTTCATTGAGCCCTGTCTCCTCTCTTGGTACCACCATTTTTAGCAGTAGTGGTTTCCTGTTTTGTTAATAGTGAAGTCCCTCTTTGATTTCTCAGATCTTCCATCACCGTCTGACCAATTTTCTGCATTTTTTTTCTAATTGAAATACATAGATTGGCTTCTATTTTCTGGACTGAACCCTCATACCTTTAGTGATCATTTGCATCACTCTCCACAGCTACCCTAGAAATCCCCCCAACATTTCTATCTTGGGTATTTTTTATGTGTATTGTATTGTATTATATTTATTTATTTTTTATTAACATATAATGTATTATTTGTTTCAGGGGTACAGATCTGTGATTCA
This sequence comes from Nasua narica, assembly GCA_028533885.1. Classification (NCBI taxonomy): domain Eukaryota; kingdom Metazoa; phylum Chordata; class Mammalia; order Carnivora; family Procyonidae; genus Nasua; species Nasua narica. Next base: position 10,053 of record JAPYYJ010004317.1, read on the forward strand.
ATAGTCTTACACAACTTACAGCACATACCCTCCCCAATGTCCATCCCCCAGCCACCCCATCCTTCCCATATCCCTCCCTTCCAGGAACCCTCTTTGTTTCCTGTGATTATGAGTCTCATGGTTTGTCTCCCTCTCAGGTTTCATCTTGTTTCGTTTTTCCCTCCCTTCCCTATGAGCCTCTGTCGTGTTTCTCAAATTCTTCACATCAATAAGATCATATGATAATTGTCTTTCTCTGACTGATTTATTTCACTTAGCATAATGCCCTCTAGTTCCATCCACAGTGTTGCAAATGGCAAGATTTCTTTTTTTTTTTTTAATGGCTGCATAGTGTTCCATTGTATAAGAGCCTAGATGTTCACTAACAGATGAATGATAAAAAAGATGTGGTACACTTGGAGACTAAAGACCAATATGCTCAAGAATGCGGAGATCAACCAGCAAATCAAAGGTGAACTTAAACAATTCATGGAGACCAATGAGAATGAAGACACATTGACCCAAAACCTATGGGATAC